>PVKZ01003311.1:0-142081 GCA_004027375.1 Macroglossus sobrinus | reverse complement strand
CTGTGCATTTCTTTGTAAAACCCAGTCTGGGCAAGAACCGGGCTAAGTGACTTCAGTAAACTTCCACCCGTGATGCGGGAGCACCCTCAGCCCCCGACTGGGTCCCTCAGCCCCCACCAGCCCCGTGCAGTGTCTGACCACCCTAGGCAGCCTCAGCAAGAATCCTGTGCCATCGCTTCAGCCAGAATCCTCCCTGCCCCTGACATTGCCTCTTAGTAAATTTCCATCTCCTGACACCCACCTGCTCCTTGGCTACACATCCCCACCTGCCCCTGCCGAGCCCTCTTTCTCTCTGCCCCATTGCAAAAATGTTCTCCGGGTGGTCCCCTTGCCCACCCTGATAGCTCACCCCTCACCCCAGATTTGAGTGAAGTCTGCCTTCCTGCGCTTTCCCAAGTGTCACCGAAAAAAAAAATTTTTTTTTTTTTCTAACCAATTTTATTTCTCCCGGCGACGAGCTATGTAAAAAGTGACTTTCCCCTTCCACCCTTGACCACAAATCCTTCCCCACCCTCCAGCCACTCACACAATCACCCTTGTCACCCCGGGATCTGCCTTACCGAGAAATTTTCAACATCTCCCTTTCGAACCACAACTTCCTATCGTCCCTGCTCTCCTCTGACCTCCTCACCATCACTCCCACCTGTTTTCCATCCCATTAAGGCCTCTGGCAGCTTGGACCGCCATTTTTTTTTTTTTTTTTTTTTTTTTTTTACTAAATTCTCTGGATAGGACTTCCGTGCTATCTTAAATAAAAGCAGCAAAGATGGAAATCCTTGTCTTGTTTCTGACCTTAGAGGAAAAGCTTTAATTTTTCACTGTTGAGTATGATGCTAGGTGTGGGGTTTTTTTGTATATTGCCTTTATTATATTGAGGTACTTTCATTCCATTCTGAGTCTACTGAGTATTTTTATCATGAAAGCATGCTAAATTTTGTCAGATGCTTTTTTTTCGGCATTGAGATGATCGTGTGTTTTTTCTTTCATTCTGTTAATGTGGTATATATTACATTGACTGAGTTTTGTACATTAAACCATCATTGTGTTCCTGAAATAAATCCCACTTGGTCATAGTGTTTAATCCTTTTATTATGCTGCTGAATTCAGCTTGCTAGTGTTCTGTTGAGCATTTTTGCTTCAATATTCGTAAGGGATATTGGCCTGTAGTTTTTTTGTCTCTTCATCTGGCCTTGGTATTAGGATAATGCTTGCTTCATAGATATGACTTAATAACTGTTTCTTTCTCTTCAATTTTTTTTTTGGATTGGTGTTAATTCTTCTTTAGATATTTGGTAGAACTCACCAGGGAAGCCATCTGATCCAGGGTTTTTTGTTGTTGTTGTTGTTGAGAGGCTTTTGATTATTGATTCAATTTCCTTACTAGTTATAGGTATCCTAAGATTTTTTATTTCTTCACTCCGTCTGGGTAGGTTGTGTGTTTTTAGAAATTTTTCCATTCCTTGTAGGTTATTCTATTTGTTGGTCTACAATTGTTTACGATACTCTCATAAATAATCCTTTTATTTCTGTAAAACGCTACTTTCATTTCTGATTTAGTTATGAGAGTCTTCTCTCTCTTTTTCATGCCAATCTAGCTAAATGTGTGCCAATTTTGCCGATCTTTTTGAAAACCTAACTCTTTGGTTTTGCTGATTTTCTCTATCGTTTTTCTATTCTCCCTCTCTTATTTTTATTGTTATTTATTTATCTCCACTGTAATCTTTATTATTTCCTTCCTTTGGATAACTTTGAGGTTAGTTTGCTCTTTTTTTTTCTAGTTCCTTAAGTCAGCGGTCCCCAAACTTTTTGGCACCAGGGACCGGTGCTCCTATGAGAATCTAATGCCCGATAATCTGAGATGGAGCTGAGGTGGTGACGCTAGCACTGGGGACCGGCTGCAAATACAGATGAGCTTCGCTTGCTCGCTGGCCACTCACCTCCTGCCTTGTGCCCAGTTCTTAACAGGCCACTGACTGGTACTGGTCTGCAGCCCAAAGATTGGGGACCTCTGACGTGGGCCACTTGTCACTGTGCTTTCACAGTGCCCTGCAGCTGGGACCTGTAAGAATCTTACCTTTATGAACTGGAATTTTCTCTCTAGGATGATCATTTCATGTTTCCATCCTCCGAGAGAGTAAGTGGCTAACAACAGACACTGATAAGATTGAACAAGCAATGATGGGGCCTCTCGGACTCTCTCCTAAGCAGAAAGGCAGATGTCCAGGGGTGGTCCTCTTTGGCTCTGAGCATCAGCTCAGTTGGAGTTCTTCCTATGTCCCCACCTATGCCTGGATCTGGGTTTAGGCTGTGTATAGCAGGGTGTCACCCAGGAATGGCCTCTATGAACTGAGGCAATTCTTTCTTTCTTTCTTTCTTTTTTGGTCAGATACATTCAAGAGGAGGAACTGAAGCTACTTCGATGTGCTTCTTCCACATTTTGTATTCTCATCAGCCTGTGACTTTGCTCTGACTAATTGAATCAGCTGAGACTGGGTTATTCATTCATTCCAGGGAAAGTATTACGTTGGAGCATGTGGCTGGATGGACCTGCTTACTCACTGCTGGCAGAGGAGGGTGGACACTGACACGCCCTCAGGGTATCTCTCCCTAACTGTGTTTTAGATCTTAACATTGTTTATGCTTTTTGACTCGGGAACTTTATGTCCAGTTAAGATCCCAAAGAACTAATCAGAGATATTAGTCCAAGAATATTCAGTGTTATACTAGCATTCATATTGAGAATCGAAGAGTAAGTGCCTGGTTTAATAAATGATGATATCCCCATATGACGAACTGTATGTGATCTCTAAAAGTTATTTTGAAGAATTAAAATGATGTAGGAAAATACAATGCAATGCTAAGAAAGAAAAATGGAAAATAGTTTGGTCTCAATTTCATCTCTCCCCCAAAAAGACGGGAAGGAAACACCTCACCATGAGTAGTACAAATAGTAAAGCCCACCCCTTGCATTTGAAAAGGAATTCTTTCCATAGAAATTCTTATTCGGGAACTATTTGGAATTGCAAATGTTTCATCTTAATTTTTCTCATTCCAGGAAGACTATTGAACTGAATCACCAGAATCTGGGGAGGAAATTCTTTGAGAGAAGCAGGAATATGGAGAGCATTGAGCTTTGCTGTCTTCAGGGAGATAATAAGAAGGAGCTGAGTCCAGGAACAGACCGAGGGAGCTTCCATTTTTTTTTTTTTTTCTGAATCAGTACTCAAGAGTCCAACCTTTGTCCTGTGTATGACTCTGAATGTGCCCAAAATACCAGACACCCTGTTGCCCGCTCCAAGGCCAAGCATGAACAAACGGGATCAGACCACGCGATGAGTTTTTCCAGTGGTCGTGGCCTTTTACAGTGTGAGGTGTGAGGAGAGTGTGTGGTGACTCTCTAGGACATGAACACACATGCACCTCTGGGCAGCAGCGAGCTTGCTGGGTGCATCAGCCTGTTTAGAAGGCTACCTTTCCGCTGAGGATAGCAACCCTGGTTCCTATCTGGCTTGTACCCACAGAAGAAAGAGAGAGAGAGAGAGAGAGAGAGAGAGAGAGAGAGAGAGAGAGAGAGAGAGAGAGAGAGAGAGAATAACAGAGAGAGTGCAGAATCTTCCAGATGCCTCTGCTTCACCTACCCACTGCACCAGCCAGCATCCTGGAAGGAGACAGGTTAAGGCTCAGGGACCTTTACGTAAAGAACATAGCGGGTAATGAGTCACTTCTGCCTTTAAAGGACCAGCAAAGGTGACAGTTGAGAGCTGAGTGGTCTCTTCACCCAGCTGTGCACAGCAGCTTCCTTCCTGTCAGAGAGATTATCACGTAAATCATTACCTGCTACCTTGCTCCGTGCTGGCTTCGCTCTCTGAGGGGAGTGGGCAGGAAGGTAAACCACATACAGACGGCTGCTCCCAGCCTCTGGGCAAGGGACTTGCCAAGGCGAGGGTCCCATGGTCCTGCTCACGTGGGGCCAGGACTTTGAGATCCAGGGCTGGCCCCAGGAGAGCGGACAGAGAAAGGAAACAGTGTGGAGAGGACTTAGGGGACAGTCAAAAATGCTGCCAACCCAGAGAATCTTCCCCACAATAGGTAGAAAAGAAAAGAAAGAAAACGGTTTTATAATTGAAGAAGCATTAAAGCAAATTCAACATGCATTGCAGGTCGTCCGAATACGAGATTACAAAGGCGTAAAGAAAGCTCTCCATGTTTATACCGTCAAGCAGTTAGTTACCAGCCATTACGAACATATGCCTGAGACGAAGGGTAACTCGTGTTCCCGCAAGAGGACCTGGCAGCGCCATTCGCTATAAATTCTCCCATAGTTCACCCAAGGTCACCTGCCAGCGGAGGGAGCCAGCCGTGCTAGCTAATCACCTCCATGTGAATTGCCTTTGCCCCTGATGACAAGTGGGCAGTTTAGGTTTGGAGCACAGTGCCCAGGCTAACTTCCCATGGTGCAGGCAGATAGAGGTGCCATCTCTGCTTGCTGTTTACATTTCAAAGAGGTATAAAGAACATTAAACCCTTAAAAATACTCCTGGGTTCTAAAGCTGGCAAGAGATCTACTTAGCCTTTATCTACACATCAAAGAGACAAAGGAAGGCTTCAGAAACACTTGGTTTCTACCAAGAGGAGGGGGAGGGGCCTTTTCCCTCCTAGCTACCAGGAAAGTTCAGTGTTTTAATTTACCCTTACACGGGTGAGGCCTGGGCCTCCTCTCCCCAGTTCTGTGGGAGATCCCACAGCCAGGTACCGTGCAAATTTCCAGAAGGCAATGACTGGGGAGCTGGCGGTGACCCATGGCGGACACAAGGGCAATTTCTTCAAGATCCAAGAGATGGCAACCACTTTTCTGCAGGAGTAGCAGGTGGCTCTAGTTTGCTTAGAGGTGATGGAACTCGCCAGATACAGTGGGTGTGTTCTCTGCAAACAACGCCCGAAGTTCCCCATGGCATCGAGTTTCTGAGATGCTCTTGGGGGATCTTGGTGCACAAGAAGTGCTGACTCCCGTCGCGGGTCTAACCTTGGAAGGGCCACTGCCCGGGCCCCTGAGGAGTCTCTCTCGCTGTGGGCTCAGATTCCTCGTGGCGGGGCCCCTTTTTGACACCTAAGCCATTTCACAGTCATTTCCAGCAATAGAAAATTGCAGACATCTCCAAAGTTGCTTCTGCAAACCACAGATGTCGCCCACAGGACCCCATCCCCCCACTTCAAATCATAGGTGTCATGGAGACAGCTGTGACCTGAGCAGAGGAAACATCCTCCTCGAAGACCCAGGGAGCCCCCAAGGAGATTGTGGAGATGACTCTGTTGCCCTCTCCCCTTCCCCAAAAGTGGTGCTGCAGACTCAGCACAGCTCAGAGACTCAGAGACAGTTTCCGAGAGGAGAGGATGATATGCTGAGACTCGACGCAGGAGGACGTGCTCAGAAGCTGCAGAAAGAAAACCGTCCTTATGTCCTCGGTCTTTTTCCTGCTTCCTTTTGCATCATTTCAAGGCCCAATGCAAACACCCCTTTCATGAAATCTTCCTGCTTTCCTTTCACCCCAACTGCCTCTGCTCTCGCCCACCCCCATCCTTCCCCCGCCCAAAGCCAGGTTTCCATCAACCATGGCGCCCTCATTTACACCAGCTGAGTAACTGAATGGCAGCAATCCTAAAAATCTTGTCAGACTTCAAAAGTAAGAAATTGTCATCATAGAGCACCCATTAATGCACAAAGAAGAAAAAAAAATAACATCGTCAGTCATCTCCCCACCTTGAATGTTTTTCTATTCTTTGTCCTATTTTGTATATATTAAAAAAAAGAAAAGAAAAAAAAAAGAAAGAATGAACCGAAAAAAGGAATGAACCACACTGAATGTGTTGCTTTGTTAGTCGCGTTGTCCCTTTAATCTTAGTGTGTACATCTGCCTGCATTCTTCGAGAACATCCTCTGGTGCTTATGGATGCTGCTTTATTTTAGGCAGGAGAGCATGGTGACAGAATGTGTGGGCTCTGGAGATGGACCGAGTCGAAATCCTGGCTCAGCGACCTTGAACAAACCATTCACTTCACTGAGCTTCAGTTTTCTCGATTTCCTTCTTTTTTTTTTTAATAAAATGGGGATATTCCTCACTGGCTTGTTGCAAATGTAAATAAATATATTTAAAGTATTTGAAACAGTGCCTGGCACATGGAAACACTAATAAACATCTGGCTACTGTTCTTGATTTGTTCACAGGCCCCTCATGGCGAGCATTTAAGGGTCAAGGTTACTACTCTAAGCATCAGGGCAGTGACCTATCCATAATTTTTTTTTTATTAGGATAACTGAAGTTCCAGATTATAGTATTTGCACATTGTAAGGTTTTTATATGTATGCTGATGGCTTTCTATTAACATGGAATGAGTTTAAAAATCGTGTGTGTGTGTGTGTGTGTGTGTGTGTGTGTGTGTGTGTATGAGAGAGACAGTACCTGTTGATAAAGGGTGATGGATCATCCTGAGGCACAGGTAGACTCTCCAGGGCAACTTATCAGGTCATACCATAGTCAAGATAAAGCTAGTTAGTGTCCTGCTCGTCCATCTATCACTGCCCTAGGTAGTATTTGACTCTTAGATCAAACCAAGCCTCCATTCAAGCTAATACACTTGTGTAAAGGGCTATTAAAAACAAACAGAACCAAACAATGCCAAAACAAATAGGATTTTTTTTCCTCACTGAAAGTGGGAAATCGATGGGAGTTATCTATGACTTTCATTATTAATCACAGGAGGTGGCAGGAAAGGAAGTGGAAGTTGAAACAGATCTCATATTCTCACACAGCCCACACATCTAATAAACACCAGAGTGTCAGCTTTTTTTTTTTTTAATAGGGAAAAATACTCCATCACCTCTCAAACCAACAAAGGAACAAATGTCACAATATATGCTACTTGCAAAGTGCTCTCAAAAGCAGGACTAGAAAGTGCTTGAGATCATGGCTTCCACCAGCAGCAGTAGGATGGGAACGGGTATTTGGAAGCTGAGTGAACAGATTCTAAAACGTATGCCTTAAACCCTCAATTTTAAGAAAATAGATGGGGAAGGGCAGTTACTAGAGTATAAACCCTTTCCACCAACATACCAAGGATGAAGACAAACTCACCGCAAGCACAAAGAATTGCTGATAGCATGAATTAATATAAATATGTTTTACATCATCAAAATCATGTGATTCATATAATTTTATATCCTTTTTTCACTAAGTATCCCATCATAAAAATTACTCCACATCATTAAAAATTGTCCACAAACATCACTTTTAAGAACTATATAGTATCTGTAGATGATAGCATAATTTATACATTTTCTTATTGCTAGATATTTTCCCCAATTTTTCAGTATCACAAATAATACAACAATAAACCACTGTGTGTTCAGAGGTGATAACTGGCAGATTTTGAAAAAGAGTGAACATGTTGTCATGAATAGAGGGCTGGTAAAATGAAAAGATATATTGCATTACATTACATTAAATTATTTTTAGAATATAATTTTACTCTCAAACTTAGAAAGCTTGAGGATATTTGGATGATTCAATTACTTCTAAAATTGTCTACAATAAATATAGATATATATAGCTTTATAACCAAGAAAATACACTTGATTTGTAAAAAAAATTATTTTATTTAAAATAATATAGTTAACTTACAGTTCAAGATGACAACCCACCATATTTATCAACCCTCTCTATAAACATTTGTTGAAAGAACAGTAAAGATAGATAAGGATGAATTAATCCATAAAAGCACTGTGTATAGGGAAGAGGCAGCACAAAAAAAGATGACGATGCATTTTGTAAGGATAGAAAAAGGATGGAATACTGCCTGCCGAGTCTGAATTTTGAGGCCAAGGTTCAGAGGCTTTGGGGGCTGTAGGAGAAGTGGAAGTTACTGATTAGGGCAGCAAGGCAAAGACAAAGATCAGGATGGGAATTAAAGGAGGTGACAGGTGGGATGGCTGTATCTAAACTCCTATGGGAACTGGCCACCCCACCCACATTCATCCCAATCCTGGAGCTAGGAAGTGGCAGCTTTTAACCCCAAAGGTAAATCTGGAAAAATAATTTTCCAGGGCTCACAGCAAAGGGTTATCATTTCAGAGTAGGGTGGGGAGGTGAGAGGCTGCTTAAAGTGAAAAGTCAATGCCCGCCTTCCACAGAGAGCTTGCAGTCAGCCTTCTCCCTTGGAGAAGAGGAAGCTTTTCTCAATTACCTCAATTAAATCACCCAGCCTGGCATATGTCAATAGAAATAGACTGCCCCAAATCACCATTTACACAGGGAAAGAGAAGAGAAGAACCAAGAAAAATGCACAGAAAAAATGACCCTGAGGAGGCAGAGCTAAGTAAAGAGAAGAGAACTAAATAAAAACCCTAGGCTGTAATTATACACTCATTAAAACAAAAAACAATTGTGTATTAGAAAGAAGCAGTTGGCAACTAAGAAAGCGTTTGTTTTAAATCACTCTTGACATGCATTTACTTTTTATTATAATAAATATGTACACAATAATGAAACAAAATTCAAACAATAAAAAGACTATACTCTAAAGTTAAGAAGATCTTGAAGAATAGAGAGTAAAATAACAAAAAAGTGGATAATTTGAGAAAAAAAAAAACAAAGGATTAATTCAGGTGGGTCAACCCTTATGGAACAGGAGTTTCAACAGAGAAGAGTGAAGATGGAGAGGAGGAAACTATAGAAGAAATAATGGAAGAAAATTTCCCAGAGTTGAAAAAAGACGAAAATTTTAGGTTTGAAAGAGCCCAAGTACCCAGCACACTGAACAAAGAACGATCCACAGAAGCAAACTCATGGAAATTCAGAGTATGGATAATAAAAAGAGACCCTACCTACACTCAGAGACACAAGAAGCAGATAGCCATCAAGATTAAGGAGTCTGATGTCATTCCAATCAGCAACCACCTGCAAAGTCAAAGAAGAAACTTTGTACCTAGACTCTGATACCTTGCCAAACTATCCATCCAGGGTGGAGAGAAGTAAAGGCTTGTCTGGACATGCAGGAACTCAGAGTCTCATGCATTTTCTGGAAATAAAATGACAAGCAAGAAGATATGAGAACTAAAAACAATTAAACCAACCTAGAAATGCCATTGAAAGAATCTCCGGCATAGATGTGCAGTTGGCCCAGTCAAATGTCTGTATATTTTGGAGCACTCGATAAATGACATAATTAAAGAATCGGAAGGTATTTGTAATATTGTAAAGAAAGCATGTGATCCTTTGTCAATCAACTAAAGATTTCAGAAAACAATAAGTTATGGGGAAAAAATTGGATAGATGTCCACACACACACACATACATACATCATGGCCCATATAGTAACACTAACTAAAAAATATAATGATTTGATGCAGCTGATGGAGTCTAAGAAAAGAAGACCCAGTTGGCCTTAACAATGGAACATTCCCCTCTACATATCTCAATAAAATACCTGCTTCTGCAGAGAATAACACTTACATCGTGTTTCCACTTTAAATACAGTTCGTTCGGTGGCTTACAATGCTCAGAATTAACTTACGGGCAGACCAGGGAGAGTGAATTCACTAAACAGAATGCATGTTCTATAAACCTGGGCAACACTGAGGAGGCGGTGTAGCTGAGAGAGGGTCGGGGGTAGCAGAGAGAGAAGACGTGGAGGGAAGTGAAGGGGCATTAATTTTCTATCTTACATAGAGGGGATCAAGAATTACTACCTACAGTTAATGGGTCAATAAACAGAGATGAAATATTATGAAAAATCATAAGGTTAATAACCATCAGCAAATATAAAAATGCACAATTATCAATGATTTGGATGTAAGAGAAGGTCGACAAGTGAATGAGTTATCCACCTGCTACAGCTAAAAGTCTATCAATAATGCTTAAAGCTGATTAATAAAGACATAGGAGTAATGTGCTGTTTAGCAATGTCAATCAAGGTAAATACCAGAAGCAATAGAAACAGAAACAATCGAATGAAGATACCTATTAGGAGGAAAACTAAGGAAACGAGCAAATAAGACTTTTTATGATTTTTCTATATTATTTGAATTTTTATTTCCAGGCAACTATAGTTTAATAATTAACAAGCAAAATCAAAAGCACCAAAGGATTTTAAAGTAATAGATAGGCATCAGGTCAAAAAAAAGATAGAGTAAATAATTTTTTCCCTCTATTTTCTAATTATATTGTAAGTAAGGTGGTTTTTATTTCCACAGCGGAAAAATTCATAAAGAAAAGAGGGAAATTGTTAATACATTATTTTTTATCATGATTAGAAGCTTTAGGAAATGGGAATGACTAGGCAAGCAAATTCATCTAAAATATTTGTGGGGTGATTTCTGGAATGATCATAAAGGCCAGGCCAGCTGTGTGACCTTAGGTAAGTCACTTAACCACTCTGGACTTCAATTACCACTTCTGAAGCATAGAGGAGTTGGCTTTAGAAACTCTCAGGCCTACTATTCAGCTCTGAGAGCTTATGAATCTCTGCCTGTCTGGCAACAGTGGGCATTGCCACTGAGGTCATGTGACCCAGGCCATCTCGACTACATACTGGCTGAGGTGCTCTTCTGGTATTGAGGAGCTGAGCAAGACTTCCTTGAAATCGGAAGGCGTGCTGCAAACCTCATGTTCCCTGAACAGAATTACAATCATTCACCTGAACAGTGTCACCATAGAAAAAGGTCAAGGGCCTCAAACATAGCCCCCCAGCCTCTGCTCGAGCCCTCGAAAAAACCCACAATCACTTGGGCTGTGGTCGTCAAGAGAGGGGTGAGCGGTTTTGCAAGAAAAGCAAGAAGTGTGTTGAAAAAATAACCACAACAAAAACTGACAAAGACTGGAAGTTATCTCTAAACATGGGGAAATCGTGCAACATCAGGAATCCAGATAGAACCAAATCCTGCTGCCCGTGGGTTAAACATCTCCGTACGTCCCAGACGTGATAATGGGCGTTAAATCCAAAATGAAGTTCTACGTCTAGTATGTTGTTAACAATAATAAAACCGGAACGGAAAACAAACCTTATGGAGAGATCATGTAACCTATAGCAATTCGTTTGCTCTTTGTAGTATTGTGTCTAAAATTATTGGGTCAAGTTTTGAACCTCGAGGGACAGTAACCGAGGGGTCTCCACAAGTCATTAGTAGAGCATCTACAATCTGGCCAGAGGCAGTGTGGTCCCCAGAGCATCCCCAAAAAGCTTTCACATGCACAGAAGCTCAGGCGTCTAGCCAGATCTGCGGAATCAGGCTCCGCCTTTTACCAGCATCTCCAGGTGACATGTTTGGGCAATAAAGGCTGAGAGGCACTGATGAAAACCTGTGATGTCCACACAGTTACCCACACCAAGAACTGAGGATTTAACTACACACAAGGTCAAGTACCTGAGCTGACAACAACTCTCCAAGAAAGATATTTTCTTGTTATTCTTCCTACATACTCAGGTTAACTTCAGCAACACCGGGCTTTATTAAAAGGCCACCAGGTGCTCAGAGAGAAGGCTGAGAAAGTTGTCCAGGGTCAACAGGTAGTTCAGGGAAGATCTAGGGTTGGAAATAAGATCTCTTTGCATCTCAGACTCATGTGCTTAACCATGACTTTCAGTGGGCTAGACTTGAAGGTTTTCAAATGATTCGTTTGAACCACTGAATCCAGTAGGTAGCGTGTTGAGAACCATTTTCCGAAACGTCTTCCTTCCGAGGCACCCCTAGGAGCTTGTCTCTCACCCCTCCCTCAGCCATCCAGGTAGATGGAGACATGCCGGGAGGGACCCTTCCTGGAGTATGGTCTCAGAGAGTGTGACTCTTTTAGGCAACCGGGTCTGAGTCACAGAAGCACTGAGCCCCAGATACAAAGCTTAGAAACGCCTGTGTTTAAAAACAGAAGGCCCAGGTTTCCGGAAGGATGATCTATTTTGTGATGCCTAAGGTTTCAAAATGACTGTGGGGGCCCCTCACCTACCTACCTCCTCTGAGCTAAATGTCATCATCTGCCCTCTGACACCTTTGTGTCTGGAGACAGAAGGGTGGGGGCGGGGTGGAGGCAATGGCAGCTGACAGGAACTTTTTAAGAAACTGGTCTCCAAAATGACCCTGGTCCAGGCTTCCCAAACCCTTCATGATATGATTCGGGCAAACAGGGCTTTTCTAGAAAGTCGTGCATGCTTTTCCTGGATGCAGGGAAGGGAGAAATGGGAGGACCCAACAGTGAGCTTCTCAGCAGTCCCACTTCCCTGATGACCTCCCATGGGGTTCGTGTGCTCCAGCCACAAGAATTAGATTCAGCTGCAAACAACACAAAAACAACAATGCTAATTACAGTGGCTTAAACCAACGCTTCTCAAACTATCACGGGCCCATGACTGGCCCGTGGGCCTCGTGAGAGTGTGGATTCAGATTCAGAGGGTCTGGGGTGGGCTCGGAAGTGGAGCATTTCTAACGAGCTCTCGGGGAAGCCATCGTTGCTGGCCTACACAGAGCCCCGAGTAGTGATGGCTTCAGCAAGACAGAAGGTCGTGCCTCACTTAGGAATGGAACACCGGGAGGCTCGCCCTCAGGGCAATATGGCATCCATGGCAACATGGGCGGCTCTGACCTTGACCTCTGCTCCTCCGTCTTTAGCACATGGCTTCTGTCCTTAAGATCACCTTGCAACCCAAGGAGGATCTAGAGATTCAGCCCGCCCACTCATGCTCCAAGAGAAAAAAATAGCCCTTCAACCAGCCAAGCCAGTTCTTCTGGAAGATTTTCTTGTAGGCCCCTAACTCTGCTTCATCACTTGGCTACCCTTAAGCTGCAGAGACGCTAAACATTGGGTTTCTTTTTCTAAGAAAGAAGGTGAGAACGGGTGGCTGGTGGGCAGTTAGGATGTCTGCTCATCTCTCCGTCCTATTTATCTCCCCACCCTGCTTGTCACCATATTGAAACCTTAAGGTAGGGGCGTGTAATGTTGTTAACCCATCCTTTCCAGCAATGACTCTGGGGAGGAAGAAGCAGGGCTCCACTGTGCATTGTCTAGGTGGCCTGGTGAGCCATGGTAAATGAAAAAATGCTAACAGCGGGGCAAGAGGGTTGAGGAATCCAGCAGAGTGGTCTGAAATATTCTGCTAGAACCAGGCAGAAAGGTGGAAAGACTATGAACAGACTAGGTGCCCTATTTTTGAAAAACTGAGATATATGATGTAGACTTTAGACCTTGTGCTCCAAGGGGTGGGCCTTTGCCCCTGGGTCTTACAGCCCCTTTTGGTCCCCCCCCCCCAGAATAGAAGGTCTCTCTGCCGTGCTCTAGCTGGACTCTTCCTATCCTCCCTTCATACTCAGAGATGGGGTACTGCCTTGCATGCTCTAGCAGAAGCCTGGGGCCTTGCTTCTGGCCCATGCCACTGGCAGCTGGTCTCACTCACTCCCAGGTCTTTTGTCTTGCTTTGGATAGAACCTCCCCTGTGCTAACACCTGCCAGAATCTCCAGAAGTGGCTACTACCAATTCCTTGATACTTTTCTTTTATGCCCAATGTCTTCCTTTGGCTGAAATTGCCTGACCTAGAGGCTCCCCTCCCCCAACCCACCTACCCACCTAGAGAAAGCAATTCTGCGATAACTTTTGGGCAGATGTGACCACTGAGGGACCAGGAGTGGATATAAGCCAAACCACTGGTGGATTATGACACGGCCTGATGCAAAAGGAACCGATAAAACCAGGGTGATGGCATTAACTAAGCCAACCAGAGTCCTTCACCAGAGTTAAGGGCAGACAGGTGGCAGCCACTGAGTCGGATTAAGGATGCCACAAATTCCTACCGCTGATGTCCCCAGCACCCAGCATCCCTGGGCCTACATTTCCGAATATCCACCCTGGTGGGTAGCATCCTGCTTGTCACTGAGGCACTCCTCAGATGTCCAGACAGGCACGTTTGACACGCGTTTCTATGCATCTAGTGAAAGCGGCTCGTGACAGGTAACTGATGCTGTGTGAGTTTCTGGTTTCGATGCCTGCTCGGCCGTACCATCCACCCCTTCCTGGCTGCAACTGCACTTCCCACTTCCCTCCACCCAGGGAAGTGGTGACAAACTATTTTCTGTGCAGAAGTGGTCACTGACCGGGTCACAGCTGGGCACCGAGGGAGTCCTGCCATCGGCTTTCCAGCTGAGGCGTCTGGCTTGAAAGCAATGATCTTTTCATAGCAGTGGCTCAGCTGCCATAATCAAACCCCAATGACATGCTTAGGACAGGTGTATGTTTACTTTTTTCTCTTGCGGAAGTCTAAATTCGTACATCAGCTCTCTCCCGCAAAGGTGTCAGGGGCCCCGCCTCTTTTAATCTTGGTGCTCTGCCAACTCTTCAGTGCCATCCTCATCTGCTCACCGCATAGCCACATTCCAGTAAGTGGGACAGGAAAAAAGATGCCAGAGGACACGCCCCTTCCCTTTAAAGCACAAACTGGAAGTTGCACTGAGAACTTGCACGCGTATCCCATTGGCCAAAATGAGATCAAATGGCCACACCCAGGTGCAAGGAAGGCTGGGAAATATTAGACCTATTCCAGGCAGCAAACGCCTCGCTCAAAATCTGCAGTTCTATTATTTTGAGAGAGAATGAATGGTAAGGGGCATCTCCAGTCTCCGCCGGTCAGACCAGCTTCCTCTGGAAGTCTGGGGCTGGAGAAATCAGAAATGATGGCCTTCCTGAGTTGTGAAGGCGATGGAGGGTGACACACAGCAAGAATCACAGCCTTGAGGACATGAGACAAAAGTCAAAAGAGCATGGATAGGCCTCAGACTGCCTGTGACACCAAGCACCACTCCTGCTCCTGCTCTCACAGTGGGGTCCTCTAAGGAAGTCCCCTCCTCTTCAGGGGACCGAGGCACTCAGAAGTCTGTGCCTCACAGCTGGGACATGCAGTCGTGTTGAAGGCGAGGTTTCGAGCAGTGTTTTTTAATAGTGGTCCCATACTACAGATGGGAAAACTAAACCCTAAACACTCCTCACCTGTCCCTGGTCAAGAAGAAAACATGCATGAAAATCTATTGCATGCAGCCTCTTGATCAGTGACGTGGAAGTGAACCACGGTACCTGATGCCATCTGACTTCCTCTGTGAGAGGGTCCTGTTTGCCGGGACCACAAGCTTAGGGTGAGTCAGCCGTATAAATACATCTGCAGGTGAGATGTGAGGCTGGTACGTTCACATGGGCATGGGGCACAGACCCACGGGCCTCACTGAGGCTCCGTATGCAGGAGGCCTCTCTTGGACACCACAGTCCTGTTAGCCACAGTGTATACAGTGGGGCTTGGGGATGGTAGGGGAGGAGAGTGGGGCCAGCACCTGGGACCTGGCTAGCACTGAGGGGACAGGAATAGTCTCAAGTCCTCGAGGAAGAAGTCCTTCCCAAAAAAGCAAAAATGAAGAGGATGGCCAGAGTGATATCCTGCGTGGCGATGAGACTTTTGGAAATAAGAAACACAAATCACTCAACGGGCCTTAATTAGTCTGCAATAATGGTTGTGGGCAAGCCCAGAGGTGTGGACAGCTGGCAGCTCCAAGAGTGGGCATCTGCCAGACACACTGGCCCCAAGCCAACGGCATTGTAATACTGAGGCCTCCCTTTCAGTCTAGATGGTCCTCAGGTTAAGATTTGGTCATGCTGGGCAGCATTAGGATGACAGAGGGGTAATTGTGATGCATAGAAGCAAGAACTAGGGGCCCCAGAATCATAGGGCTCAGGCAAGGAAGGAGAGTTTGGTCCCATAGAATACCTACTGGCTGTTTATGGTGGACAAATGAACTAGAAACTTAATTTAAACCAGTTTGAGCAAAAAAAAAAAGGGGGGGAGGAGTCTGTGGGCTGCATAACCAAACTGCTCAGAGTACAGCGGTGCAGCTGGACCCAGGGACAACGAGATGTAGAGATTCAGCTGTCACCAGGACTTCCTCCCCAGATGGGCGGCCATAACAAAATACCACAGACCGGATGGTTTAAACAGCAGCCATTGACTTCTGCCAGCTCTGGAGGCTGGAGAGCCCAGGACCAAGGCACTGGCACAGTCAGTTCTTGCTGAAGGCCCACTTCCTGGCTGCAGACGGCCACCCTCTCGCTGTGTCATCACATGATCCCTTCTTCATGGGCGTGTACATGGAGAGAGAGAGTGAGCTCTCTCTTCCCCTTCCTGCAGGTGCACTAACCCCTTCACGGGGGCCCCACCCTCACGACCTCATCCCAGCCTAATTACCTTCCAAAGGCCCTACCCCCGAATATCGTCATAGTGGGGGTTAGGACTTCAACATATGAACTTGGCAGACGGGACACAAACATCCTCCCATAACAAACTATGTCTCTGATTCTCTCTGCACATTGGATTCATTCCTACAATTCAGCTTTCCCCACGAGGCCAAAGCCACGTCTGCAGGCAGCTCGGGACCTGAATATCAGCGAGGAGAGAGAGTGTTCTCACCAACTGTGCGATGCAAGAAGTCTCCAGGAGGCCTCCTGATTGGCCTTGCAGGCCACTTGCTTGTTTCTGAACAATCGCTTTGGCCAAAAGGGTGAGGCTACTCTGATTGGCCCAGGAAGGTCACATGCTCATCTCCATGACCACACTGATGGTTGGAATGGGGAAGAAGCAGCTTGCCCCCAAAACGGGGAGTGCTATTAAAGGCCTGCCAAACAACCAATGCCCATTGCAAAGGGAGCTGGAGGTGGAAAGGGCTAGAGTAGGGGCTGTGCTGAGCTACAGGTAGTGGAACTGATGGTGAATCTGTGTGGGTCACCTGAGGGTCCCTAGAAATAATGCAGGGGACTTAGTATGCAAGAGGATAAAAACCACGAATAACAACCTCTAAGCTGAAGAAATGCTGTTTATTACTATTAACAGAGAGGCTTGGGGACCCTGGTACTGTGATACCTACAACTTACTTTACTCCAGCACCGAAAGTGTGATCTAAATGCATCGGTCCTTTCATTCAGTACCCTAGGGGAGGCCAGTTGCCCTCAACTGGACGACTCCAGGGGTGGTCATCAGAGCTTAAGCAGAAGGCCGTAGCCCAGAGGGGCCCCCCACCTGTGTCAGCTGCCTTTATCTCTGATCAGTATCGGTGTCTTTTAATTAACATAATGTATCGAGAGATGGGTTTCCATTGGTGAAGCATCAAGGCACTCCCCACGAACGGGGTCTAGAATCTAGTGAGGCTCTTGGGAACGCTGCCCACCACCTGTGTGGCCAGCTGCTGATTCCAGACTAACCTGAGCCTGACTAGATGGGGCGCCAGTCCCCCCAAACGCGAGCTTTGTCACATTTGCCTCGAGAGAAACTTTCTTTCATGCACAATCTCGTCAGAGTATTCTAAGGAACAGGGAGTTTGGATATTACCAAACTTACAAGAGGTGATGTGACAGATTCGTGTCTACTGGCTAATAAATGTCTGTTGGAGGGAAGAATTCAGTCTAAGGCTTGCTTTTATGGTGACCTAGAGCAAAGCTGCAAGGGGGAGCTGGCCCTTGACTCCTGTAACTAACGGTGGTTGCTGATAGTAACCAAAAGGAGCCCCACTGTTGTATGTGACCAAACTGGGAAGTGATACGTGCCTGGCAAACCCAGGAGCTCCTCAGAAAGATCTATCATCCATCAGGTTTCGGGGTTCCAACTGGAACAGGAATCCAACTGCCTGAGATAGGGGAAAGCGTGTTGGGCGCAAGGCAGGGCCCCTTCAGAGTAAGACGGGGGAATGAGCAGGTGCCCATGAGGGACAGAGGAGAGGAGGGACCCACGAAAGGAGGCAAAGGCCTGGTAGCCAGCACTGAAGTATGAGCTTGGAGCCAGAGCACACGGGGGGCCGCCATGGCAGTGAGCCTCAGGGTCCATGCTGCAGCCTCCTCAGAGACCCGCCAGCGGGGAGCTCAAGGGTGATAGTGGTGTCGGCTGCAGAGACTCTAACCAGGCAGAGGTCCGCAGCCCTCCAGCCCTTTGAGCGACATCACAGAGCCACCACAAGGAAATGCAAAGACAGCAGAACTCCTGGCGCCTCAGTCTGTCAATAACCCCGAGTCCTTACCCTTTCTTGTCACTGGCCAGCATTTTAAAGGTAATTACAAAAATCATGGAGAAGCATCTTTGTCGCTGCTGGCACAAGAATGTCTTTGAGCAGAGAGCGCCTCTGAGAGGTTCACTTTTCAGAGGGTAGAAAGGGAGTTTTCCAGTCTACGGCGATGCTGCCCTGAACACGCCTAATCCTGTCTGACCTTGGAAGCTAAGCAGGGTCGGGCCTGGTTAGTACTTGGATGGGAGACCACCTAGGAAGACCAGGTGCTGTAGGTGCAAAAAAATTTTAAAAATAAAAGATTATAAACTGAAAAGGTCCTTGCAATCTGTGAGGTCAATCAAGGGTTGCCTCGCCTAAAAAAAAAAAAAAAAAAGAAAGAAAAAAAAGGAAAAAGAAAGGGAGTTTCCAGCCTGGACTTGGGGTTCCTCCTATGTTTAATGCAGAAGGGAGAGGCTTTTCTGGAACACAAAGGAGGAAGGAGGAGGAGAAGAGATGGGTACTGAGGGCAAAAACCCAGGGAAGGAGACGCCACCACCGCCCAGAGGAAGGTTTCGGGGGGCTCGCGGACACACACGTGTGAGGTTAACTTTCCCTGGCTCCCCTGCTGAAATCCTTAGCAAATCCTCCACTGCCCACTGATGCATGTGCTCCTCGTGCACCAATTTAGTCGTGTGTAACCATCAGCCCCTTTTGGTGAACTCCAACAGCTGCCATCAGAAAGTCACCTACTCGCCCTTAACCTCACACTCCTGGTCGCCATAAGAGCAAGTCTCAGAGCGAATTCTGCACTAAATACTGACACTTGTGAGCGAGCAGTCGGTATTTTCCAGTGCAGGATGGGAGGGTCGTTTGGGGCCACAAAGAGGTGGTGAGGATGAAAACATAGGCCTTAGAGCGAAGAAGAACAATATCTTGGCGAGAACAGATATACATGGATTGTCTATTTCCTTATACCCACCTCTTAATTCAAAATGATTGGCCTCACTCTCCCACCAGCAGGGGAGAAATAGGATAAAACGTGAACAGCATCCAAACGAGTCTCGTGCAGTGTCAAACAAAAACATGAGTGATTCTTTGTTCTGCGAAGGCGCAGACATTGCAGGTGTAAATACGAGATCTTTTACCTCCCACGTTGGTCATTTCCCTCTAAGGTATCCACCGAGAAGGTACGAGGAGAGGAGACGCCCTTGTGAAGACACAAAGCGAATGGTGGGCAGGGCGGGCTGCACCTGTCCAGTCGCAGGTGAAGAAGGAAGTCGAGTCCAGCAGGCAGGAGTGGTGTCTGGCGTGCACACAGTATGACAGACCAAAACCAGGTGAGCGTCGGCACTGGGGTCCAGGTGGCCGTGCAGCAGGAGAGGCAGAACTCCGAATTTGACCACGAGGACCCTGAGCGCAGGGAGCCTTACAAATCCAGGAAGCAAGCAGAGGGGGGAAGGGCACCCGGGACAGCAGTGGGTTCGAGGGCTGTCGCCACCCGACTGAAATTTTAGAAGAGGAGAGGACGCCAGTCCCGAGCGGGAGCTGAGGATGACAGGAGTAACAAGAGTGAATTCTGGAAGGACTGAGCCCCTGTCAGGTGGAGATTGGGTGCAGAGTGAGAGAAATCCCAGTTACCGGAAACCGCACTGAGATCAGGGCCCATGGGCCATCCCTGAAGCTTAGGCCTGGAGTGTGGAGCCAGATCTCCTCAAAGTCCCCTTCTTAATTAAGGTCAAGGTTAATCCCAGAAATAGAAGCGGCATTCAGCTGCACGTAACCAGGAACTGAACTGCAAATGGCTTCAGCCATCAGGAGATCATCGAGTCACGAGATGGGAGGGTCCGCAGAGCGGGCTGCGGCTGACCCAACCCAACCCTCTGCCTCCCAGAGGTCGGTGGCTTCATCTGTGCGCTGGAGCACGCAAAAGCACTGCTGCCATGCTGGCCTTAGGTGTGGACAGAGCAGCCCTGAGCCCTTTGGGTAGATAAGCCACGTGGGCAGGGCAGACACCTAGATAACATTGCCCTTCTGTTAGGAAGAAGGAAGGGGGATGATGCCAGCAAGGCCAGGGCCAGAGTTCACGGCAGATGGGTGCAGGTGGGTGGCAGGTGGAGGTCCCCAGTGCCGCTGCACCTCTGACCAGCTGCGTGAGCTGGGGGCAAAGCCACCTGGGCTCTTGAGGCCTCACATTTTTTCATCTTATGATAAAATGATTAAACTAGAGACTCTGTAAGGTTCCATCCATCTCTAAATCATCTTGGACTCTACGAAGTTATATTTTCAGGGTACCTCAATGCAGGCCTTCGAGTACGGGACACGATTCTAGTCCTGCGTGGCAATGATGCTTTCGAAGATGGGTCAGACGCCCAGCGACAGTGCGCCCTTGCCACTCTGCTATCAGGAAATGGGGCCTCATTCTCATCCCCTTGAATCTACGCTAGCCTGACGACTTGCTCGTAGCCAGGCGGCCATCGTAGCTTATAACTAATAAATTATGGGGGAAGGGACACCGATGGCCTTTCCAAAAGGTCATGCGGAGTCTAATTGGCTCTCTCAGGACACTAGCTGCGGGAGGACCCAACACCGCACAAGAAACCCAACCACTGTGCTGGGGAGGCCATGTGTTCACGTGGACAACTCAGCTGAGCTGCCAGCTCACAGCCAGCATCAGCTGTCAGCCGTGAGCGTGCGCCATCTTGGACATCCAGCCCAGGCCGACTTTCAGGTGACTGAAACATTGGCTGACATCATCCTGCAACCCCATGAGAAATCCTACAGGTGAACAGTCCTACAGCCGCACCTTTCCAGAATCCCTAACCCAGAAAACCCTGAGCGAGGTAAAACGGTCGCTGTTCTGCACGCCTGTGTTTCGGAGGGATTTGGGATTGAGCAGTGGTAACCAGCATCTGCTTAGAGAGGAATGGGCATAAACGAACCAGGAAAGATTCACTCAACTCTGAGATGTTGTTTCTGATAGTTGCAGAACACTGGAAAGTATTTAAATTCCTTTCTGTGGCTCCTTAAGGAATCAGGTAGAGAGGTTCCTTGAGGGGATGACCTGAGACAGTCTGGCCAGGAAGTGACAACAGGGGACCCCCACGTTTATGCAGCCCTTCGCAGTTTGTGGAGGGCAGACGAACTCTCTTGAATGCCAGAACTAAGGAAGACACAATTCAAACTCCATCTCTGTTTAGCTCCGCTCCCAGAATTCCTGAGCCCGTGCCCCACCTGCTTTTCTCAGAGAGAACATTAACGGATGAGCAAAACATCCATCACTGAGCACCCTTATGTAATGGGCACACTGCCAGCCAGCTTCCTAATTGTCTTCACGTCGTACCTTCATATGGGGACGGCAAAGGTGGCTGGAGGTCCCTGAGCGACCAAGTTTCCCAGTTGGCCCTCCTTGTGCTTTTCATACACTTTCCTCTGATGGGGTCAAGGGTCAGCCCCATAGGCCTTTTTACAGATGTTTTCGGCAGCTGTCGCCTTGACCCTTAGCAGATGCACCCTCTGGTTAGTGGTTTTCCTTAAAGAAGTTATCCAAACAAACCCTCGACGTGGCTCTGTGAGGTGGGCAGAGCAGATATTATTAACACTAGTGTGATGGCAAGCCTTGGGGATGGCTCCCGACAGTTTGTACCTGCTGGTATTCACATCCTTAGCCGGGCTGACTTGTGTGACACATAGGATAGTGGGGAAATGGCAGAGCTTAACTTTAGGAGGCTGTGTTATAATAAGAGTTAACGAGGCTTCTGTCTTACTCTCTGAGACTGCTCACTCCGGGAGAGGCCACCTACCATGTCTGGAGGACACTTAAGCAGCGCCGTGGAGAGACTCAAGTGCAGGGGACCGAGGACTCCTGCCAGCAGCCACCTGAGTGAGCTGTCTTGAGAGCAGATCCTCCAGCCCCAGTTAAGCCTGAAGATGGCTGCAGCCTCAGCACACACTTTGACCTCATCCCATGGAAGACCATGAGCCACTATGGAAAGCAGTATGGAGGTTCCTCAAAAAACTAAGAATTAATCTACCATACGATACAGCAATCCCTCTACTGGGTATTTACCCCCAAAGACTTGAAAACCCATATCCGAAAAGATATTTGTACACCAATGCTCATAGCAGCATTATTCACGGTGGCCAGGACATGGAAGCAACCGAAGTGTCCTACGATAGGTGAGTGGATAAAGAAGTTGTGGTATATATATACGATGGAATATTACTCAGCCATAAGAAGAGATGAAATACTGCCATTTGCAACACCATGGATGGACCTCAAGGTAATCGTGCGAAATAAGCCAGACAGAAAAAGTTGAAACCCACAGAAAAAGTTGAAAACCACATTATATGTGGGATATCAACCTAAAAGCAACAAACAGAGACTCATAATCTATAGACTAGTGGTTACCAGAGGGTAGGGGTTTGGGGGAGGTAGACGGGGTAAAGGGGGTCAAATAAGAGATGACAGAAAGAAATCTAACTGAGGGAGGTGAACACACAGTGTAACTATGCCTTACTGTTAAAGTGTACAGCTGAAGCTCACTGGATTTCGTTAACCGTCACCATAAAAAAAAATTTTAATTAATTTAAAAAAAAGCAAGACCATGAGCCAAAACCACCCGCTGAGTTGCCCCCAAATTCCTAAGCCATTTTACTACAGGCGATGATAAGTGTTTATTGTTTAGGCTTCTAAGTCTTGAAGGAATTTTTTTAAGTGATAATTGATCTGTGCATTATAAGAGCGAGCGAGAAACTGAGCCCCTGAGAGGTTCAGCCCCAGGCCGCACAGCGAGAGCTGCGGCTGGGACGAGAGCCCACACACATCCTGTGACTGGGACCTGCACGGCGCAGGTTCCCTTGCAGCCCCCACGTTTCAGCGGTTCTGGATCCGGCCCCAGAAGAGAGCGAGCTGAGGCTGCAGACACGAAGGCGGGGGCTGCCCAGACAACCGCAGCCGCACTCAGGGCCCAGACCCCCACGTGGCTCCTGCAACCTGGGTAGGGAGGGAGGCCGGAGACCCTGTGCTCCTCGCTTGCACGGGGCCTGCCCGCTGAGGAGAAACGAACCAGCATCAGGGCCTTCCTCTCCGCTGGGCCCACCGCCTGTGCGCGCACAGCCTCACGCGCGTGCTCTGGCCTTGACCCCGCCATGCCACGCCCACAAGGGCCGCTGAGCCCTGCGCTGCGCAGGGCGTGGGTGCGTGCGGGCACTGTGCTTACGGTCCACCGCCGCGACTCCGGGTCTGGCCTGGCCCCACCGCGTCCCCTCTGCTGATTCATGCGTCAGCTTTAGAGAAGTCACCCCACTGAGGGGCGCTTTCAGTTCCTGTGTGAGTCACCCGCCATGTGGTCACGCATCATCACCCTGCCGCAGCAGGGCCTGCTGGCTACCACAGGAGCTCTGCCGAGGGGACAGCCTGTGGCAAGGGCAGCTAGCTGTTCATTTGCTCATCCTTCCCCGCTGGACTCTGGACGGGAGGGATTTAATCCAGAGAGAGCCACGATGGCCCCCTGGGCACGGCCGGGGTTGGGCAGAGCAAGACGAAAGGGCGACCCCGCCGGTCTCCAGGGTGTGTAGTCAGCTGACAGCGCAGCGCAGGGAGCGCGGGGCAGAGGCGTGGACTCAGCAAGCAGGAGGCAGAAAGATGCTCATGGGGGTGGAGAGAGGATGCAACCGAGAGCAGCCCCTCGGCGGTGCAGGCCTGTGGAAAGGAGCAAGGGAGAGACCTGAGATGGTGACATTTCTTGATAAAAGACCGTAATAGCCCCCAAAAGGGTCTTGTGACTATGACCTCACATCACATTCGAGGACTTCCATAATGAGAGAGAGGGTGGGGGTGGGGGGGGGGAATAGGGTTTAGAACACCTGGCTTCTAATCTAAACTCAAGATTCCATCACTCGGATACCCTTGGAAAAGTTGTTGGCCCATCTGGGCCTCTGTTTCTTCATGAGTAAAATCCGGTGGATGGTGCTCAATCTGGGTTCCCTGAAGCCCCAGAGGTTCTGCGATTCTATCTTAGAGTTTGCCATTGGGTGGGGAGGGGGTCTAAGCCAGCGCTGTCCAGTAGCAATAGAAGATGAGTCACATATGCAATTTAAAATCTTTTAGCAGTCACATTTTTTTACAAGAGTAAGTAGGTAAAATTAATTGTAATAGTCTTTTATTTAGTCTATCTAAAAGTTATCATTTCTGCATGCTATCAATTTATTACATTTGTTAATAAAATATTTTACATTCTACTTTTTGTGCTAAATCTTCAATATCTGCTGTGTAATTTCTACTTGAGTACATCTCACTTGGGACCAGCCACCTTCCAGCATTCAATAGTTTACCTTACCTGTGAAAAGGATCACGGCTTTAAGAGGAGAAGACCTCCCCCTGGTGGACAAAATAGGGAAGTACATGTGAGACTGAACCATTGAAATGGGCAAAACACTGGAAAGCACCCAGAAGCCCGATGTGTTTGGGGGTGCAGGTGGCTCAGTCCTCCAGAGCATGAAGGTAGGGGACAGGGCATGGGGTAAAAGGTCATGAATAACATCATATATGTATGTGTGTGTGTGTGTGTGTGTGTGTGTGTGTGTACACACACACACACATATTTATACATACATACAGTGAGGGCATTTGGGGATGACACCCACAAATCAAAGAAGCAAGTCAAAGCCAGACTTCTCAGGGGTTTGGAAGTGAAAACTGATGGCAGGTTCCCTACTGGGATGAAAATGAATGAGGACTATTCTTTCAAGGCATAAGAGGGATAGGGCACGGACTAGGGGGCATTTCAAGTAAGGAATAACTCTCTGGGCAACAATACAGACCACAGACCAATTGTCATGATCAGATCAAAGGGATCAGAGACATTCAGAAGGCAGAACAACAGAGCTGGTGAGGAACAGACTGGAGCCAGCTTTGCCATGTCCTGGCTGTGTGATTTTTGGGGGGCAAGTTACTTACTTCCCTGAGCCTCGGTTCCCACATCCATATGATGGAGATAATACTGGTACTTGCCCCCTTTGTTTGCAGTGCCACGAGTGACGTTTGCACTGATGATGGAGTCTTTTTTTCCTAATAACTTGTGTCAAATGCTTAGAATAGCAGTAAGAAAGTGCCATGAATTAGCTATTATAATTATAGAAATTTCTTTAGAGGGACAATATTTTCTGTGAGAGCTCACCCAGCCTTTCCCCGGTGAGTTGAAATTCAAGTGCAATTATAATGGCAAGTCTGACTATTCCCTACTCAAAAATGACAGTATTATTTCAGCAGAGGGCAGTGGCTGACAGCATATTTCTTTAGCATCTTCAAACTGAAATTTCCAAGAAGGTCAGCTTCCCACCTGGGTGGGGTCATTCAGGACTGTGGAGGTTCAGCCTCTTGTTTTCCCAATAGATAAGCTTCCCAGGGGAAAAATGTGAACTTATCAGGATTCACAATTCTATCTTTTAACTTTGATGTTGTTGCACTCAATGATCTTTTTTCCCAAAAAAAATTAATGGCTACAGTTTGTTGAGAGCCACTGCCCACATCAGTGTGCATTTACTGACCAACATCCCATCATTCAATGCAGCAAGACGAGTGTCTTCCCCATTTTTCAGCTGAAGAAGCTGAGGCTCAAGTGTCATCTAAATTTGCCTAAACTATAGAATTATTTGGGACAATCCTATCGACAGAAAATCGGAGCCCCTGGGCAGTGGTCCAATCTTAGCTGTACCTGGAATCATTCGGACAGGAAGGAGATGGGGGTGGGGTGACAATTCTTAAATCCTGGCAGTCCAGGCTGGTGCTCAAGGTCAATAAAATGGACATTTCTCACCTGTGAGACTCAGACTTAGACACTTTCAAACTCTGCAAACGTTGCAGTGTGTCCCCCAGACTGAAAACCGCCCATTCCGAAGCCATTAGTCTGGTCCCCAAACCTGGCACATCCTCACGGTCACTCCTGGGACATTCTCGCGAGCTGCGTAGGTGCATAGAATGGAATCGAGTGTTCTTACCGTGGCATGCTGCGATCATCGATCCACGCCAAGTCCTTCTTTCTCTCTATTCTATGTTTCTCCTTCCTCACTCATTCCCAGCCCATTCCCGTCCACACACTTCTCCCTCTAGTGTGTTAATGTATATTCTGGTCCACTTTCCATATGGGATATGTATTTACATTCTTGAAAACTCCAGGGTGTGTGTGTTTACATAAACGATGCTATACCATAAACATCATTTGGAATGCTTCTTCTTCTTATTATTATTATTATTCAACCTAATGTTTTTGAGCTATAGCTGTGTAGCTGTAGCGAATGTATTTCCGATTGCTGCATTTTCTTTTGACGGGTGCATGTGTGTATCCATCCCCTAGTGACAGATACCTAGGTTGTCTGCGGTCTTTGCCAGCAAAAACAATGCTGCCATGAGCATCTTCTCACCCGTTTCCTATGGCCTGTGCACCAAGGGCGGAGATGCTGAAGCAAAGGGCATGTTCACCCTCATCTTCCCCCAGCGGGTCCTCCAGATGCTACACCAGCTCACACTCCCACAGCCTTGCCTTTTGGGGTCTCACTGACCCCATTCTTGTCAGCCCTTGATCTTATCTGACTTTCTAATTCTTGCCAAACACTTGGGTAAAAAATAAATAAATAAATGACACCTGGTACCTTTAATTTGCATATAGCCGATGGCTCCTGAAGTCTCCTCAGGCTCACAGAGCCTTCAAATTCCAGATTTGAAGTCAAGGGGCCAAGGAAAGAAAAGTGTCCACCCAAGAACCAGCAAAAATCCCCGACAGAGATACACAGCTCTTCACCGCGTGATTTCACGTGTCACCATGTGATTTCGTGAACTTCGGCTTCCTGGTTGCTCCCCACAGCCCTGGGAAGTACTCACAGCACAGGGGCAAAGGGGGACTGCGAGCGTTTGAGGCCTGACTCTTGGGTCGTCTGGCCAGTTTTTACTGGAACCAGTGTCCCGACCCCTCGACAAGGCTCGACTGTGGCATACCTCCAGAAGACATGGCCTTTCCTGCCATGCACGGGGCTCAGGTGTTTGTGAGCTAGCTGGGGAATTTCTTTTTGCTGTTTCGTTTCTTTAATCACTTTTACCGAGGTATGATGCACATACGATAAAATGGGCATTTCTCTGAGTATCACGGGTATAACCACCACCGATCAACATAGGAAACATTCTTGATACCTCAAAAGCTCCCTTGCCAAGTAGTCACCCACTCAGGCAAACACTGACTCGCTTTCTGTTAGTATAACAGAGTTCCTTTTCAGAGTTCCTGTCTCTCTAGGTTAGATTTGTTTTTCCTAGATTCTTTTAAGTGTTGTTCAGATGTGTATTCTTTTTGCCTTGCTCAGCAGGATGCTTGTGAGATTCTCCCTCCCGTTGTCACATGTATCAGTAGTTTCTTCCTTTTCATTGCTGGTTGGCATTTCGTTGGGCGAGTCTACACCTCCCTTTGTTCCATTCACTAGTTGATGGACATTGCAGTTGTTTCCAGCCTGGGGGTAATATGAACAATTGCTCTCAGGGGGTCTTTGTGTGGATATGGATCAGGTGCTACATTTAAGGAGACATTCACTCTCAGGTTCAGGAAAATGCCAACTCTGCACTCCACAGAGCTTCTGGTGACTCCGCCTTAAAAAGCACTCCCTCCCTCCCTCCCCCACCCCCCACTTGCCTTACCCTCCCCTGGAGCTAAGGGAGAGCCATTTTTTGTGGTAGAACTGGCTATAATTATAAACGCAGAGCAGAGCTCGAGAGCAGAGGCACTTTCTGAGTTTCTCAAAGTATGATCTGAAGGCCACCCCCTTGCAGCCTAATCACCTACAGAGCCCGGCCCCTCCCCCGACCTACTGCATCGGAATTTGGGGGGGCAGGGCGTGGATCAAAGGCTTTGAGCTGAACCATAGCAGGAGCCTAGCTTTCTGTTTGCTTGTTTGGTCAACTTTGAAATAATTGCAGCTTCCCAGGCAATTGTAAAAATAGCACAGAGAAATCCCTCTTCCCCGTTGCCCATTTTTCTTTACCGCTTGTATCTTTGATTACCTGTGGCACAATACCAGAAGCAGGGAATCTGACATCGGTACAATGTGTGCGGTTGTGTTATTTTATCAAGGGCGTGGGTTCCTGTAACTGACACCTCAATCGAGATACAGAACTATTCTATCTCTTGCAAAGATCTTTCCCCACTACCTCCGTATAGTCAGCCACATCTGCCCCCACTGTCCCTCTAACCCCTATCAACCACCGATCTGCTTTCCATCTCCATGGCTGTGTCATCTCGAGAATGCTAGGTAAATGGAATTGCACCGAATGCGACCTTTCGAAACTGCATTTTTTTTGCTAATCGTAAAACCCCTGAGCGTTCGTAGCCCACGGTATGGAATTTAGCCATTCACTCGTTTAAGGGACATTCTGGTTGTTTCCAGGGTGGAACTATTAAGATTAAATCTTCGATAAACATCACGTATAGATTTTTGTGAGGACACAAGCTTTCATTTCTTTGTCAAGAAATGCCCAGCGTGTTAATTGCTGGATCATCCGCTGTGTGTTCGGTTTTTGAAGAGACTGCCATGCGCTTTTCCAAAGCGGCTATGCCATTGTAGGAACGAGAGATCTCGTTTCTTCATATCCTTCCCAGAACTTGGCATTGCTGCTATTTTTAATTTTAGCTGTTAGACTAGGTAGGTGGTGGTAGCTACCGTAGTCTTAAATTGCATTTCCCTCATGGCTAGTGATGTTGGGTATTTTGCCATGTGTGTATTTGCCATCAGTATATCCCCTTCAATAAAATGTTCTTTGAGTCCTTTGCCCGTTTTTAATTGACATGTGGTTTGCAAATATTTTCTCCCAGTCTGGAGCTTACCTTGATAGGGTCTTTCAAAGAACAAAATTTTTAGTTCGATGAAGTCTAACTTATCTATCTTTTATGTATTACACTGTCAGTGTGAGGTCTAAGAATTCTTCATGAAGCTTTAGGTCCTAAAATGTTCTTCTGTGTTTTCTTCTAAAAGTTTTACAGTTTTACAGCTTTACATATGCATTTATATCAATGATGCATCTTGAGATCATTTTCTTGTAAGGTCCAAGATTTAGGGTAGAGGGTTTTTTTGTTTTGTTTTGCTGTTTTTTGCTAATGCTCCATTGCTCAAGCAGCATTTGTTAAAAAGACTATTCTTTCATTGAATTGTTTTACACCATTGTTAAAAATCAGTCAGCCACACATGCATAGGGCTAATCAAGTTATTTATTTCATACTGAGTAAGTTGTGACAGCCTGTAATTTCTGAGGAATTAGTCTCCTTTATCTAAGTTGTAGAGTTGTTTGTAGAATTTGATTATTTTCCTTTGATGGCTGCCGGGTCTGTAGTAATATCTTTTATTTCGTTCCTGATATTAGTAATTTGTGTCTTTGTGTTTCTTTTTGTCAGTCTTTCCAGATGCGTATCACTTTCATTGAGCGTTTCAAAGAACAAACTTTCTTGTTTCATTTCTCTGTTGTTTTTGTTTTCAATTTTGTTCCTTCTGCTCTTACCTTTATTTTTTCCTTTTTTATTCTACTTACTTTGGGTTTATTTTGCTTTTCTTTTCCTAAGTTCTTAAGATTGATGCTGAGATACTTATGTGAGACATTGTCTCTTTTCTAACGTAAGCATTTAGTGCTATAAATTTCTCTCAGCATTGCTTTAACTGCTTGCCACAAAGTGTGATGTGTTGCGTTTTCATTTTTATTCCATTCGGTGTCATTTCATTCTCCTTGATACTTCTTTGATTCTTGGATTATTTTAAAGTATGCTATTTATTTTCTAATACTTCACTTAGTGAAGATTGTCAGACACGGTAAGTTGGTTTACTACTTTATTGTATAATTTCTTCTGTTGTTGATGTCATGGTGAGGATTGCTGGAAGGGGAACGAACTTCTTTTGCTATTAAAGGAGCCTGGAGCTTCGTGAGCTAACTTTGTTCACATGGAAACATATATGAAACCACACACACACACACACACACACACACTTATACATAGACCCACACCTAGCCAGCAGAGCTCAAACTCTCATATTCGAAAACAAGCAACAGGAAAAGGAAAGAAAAGAGAGTATCAGGTCAGCATCGCATCTCTAAAATAATTAGGCCAAACCAGAAACCTCCAGCGGAAATGTCAGAGACGTTTCAGAGTCCTGGTTGACAGCCGATGAGCTGTCGTTCTTGTATGCTGGCAACCCCTGCCTCCAAGTCCGCGTTCTCCCCACACCCCGCCGTCACTGCCCCCATCATAGCAAGATCCAGCCATCGAATTCTGCTCTGAAAAAATGGGAAGAATAAAACACACCTCATTGAATAACGCCACCGTGGAACGGAAATTCCAGGAACCAAAGATATATCAGAAAGAAAGAAAGGTATGCCCTGCAAAGCAGTTCGGTATCTGACAGATCATAGCGCCCTTCTCAGATGGCAGATGGCAGGTATATATACATATATATACCTAAGAGTATGTTGGTAAAGTCTTTTCCTATCCATACGATAACTATTTCTGTCATCCAGAGTCTATGGCCTCATTTCTTCCATGTGAACCATACGGTGGTAGCGTTACGACACATTCACGCTTCTGGTGGTGTGTCCCGTCTCTCAGCAGCCGAGCCACACTATGGGACCTCTGGGCTCCGAGATCCACATGCAGAGTGACGCAGGCAACTTCACCTCCCCCGTCTAAGCTAAGGGCACCCGATCTGTTTAGACCGGGGCTTCTCAACCTTGGCACTGTTGCCATTTTGGTCATTTTCTCTCCTGGGAGTTGGTCCTATTTGGCCATCTCCTTGGCTCCTACTGGCTAGATGTTGTTAGCTCCCCGCCCACCCCCGCTTGGAATAACCAAAACTGCCACCAGCCTTTGCAAAAGTGCCCTCAGGAAGAGCCACTTGTCTAGACATCTGCCTCCTTATGTCCTGCTCTGGATGCTGGAAAAGCCACGATGCTTGGAGCCATGACAGCCACTTTGCAATCGTGAGGAACCATACGACAGCGGTGCTGAGGCTGGTACAGGAGATAGAAAGGGCCTTGGTCGTTATGACATCACCGACTTGCTGCACCAGCCGTAGCATCACTCCCTAAGGGAAATGAACAGCCTCCCGCTCCTGAAGCCATTTTAGCCATGTGCTCTGGCACTTGCGGCCAAGAGCATCCTAGTAAATCCCCCTGCTCACTTTGTTCCTTAAAACCCGTCACTCGTTCTCCATTCAGGATGAATTTCAGACTCCTTAGCTCGACTCCCAGGGGCCTTTGCTTCTCTCCCCTGCCTCATCTCTCACCACTCCCATCCATAATTAGAGCCCTTTGACCCAGCCCTGACTTTTTTTCCTTTGCTGGTCCCCTCTGTACCACATCCTTCTGCCTCTTCTCTTCCTGTTCACGCCTACTCAGCTTTTAAGACTCAGCACATGTCATCTTCCCCTGGACGTGTTCCCCGAATCTCCATGCAGTGGTTTTGAAACATGGACCCCAAATCATTGAACACTCCTTCAACTGATCGTACTGTGTGTGTTTCTTCAGGTGGCGATTTGGGCCTCTGTGGCTTCTCCCACTCTGAGCACCCAAGGCACAGTGCTAACCGGCTAATCCAGGGGGAGTTTTCTTCTGTGGCACACAAGGTGACTTCCGTGGTAAGGACGTGCAGTGCGTGAGATGAGCCAGCTGGAACTGAAGGCCTCGGGCAACCCCGCTCACCCCAACCAGCCGACGCTGCTCATCCTTCCAACCTCAGACCTTGACTGACAGTCCTGCCTCTTACACTACGCACCTCACTGGCTCTGATCACTGGACAGCTCAGAATGTGCGCTACGGCATAAGTATTCCCCAACCCCCAGCATTTGGCCCCCTTTCCCTGCATAACTCCTACCCATCCTCCAGAACTTTCTTGGACATCAACTCCTCTAGGAAGCCTTCCTTGCCTCTCCAACGCTGGTGTGCCCAAAGCCGGCCCCTCACCACACCACGTCCTCATCGCCCACTTCCACATCTGTGAGCCTCGAGCATGCTAAAGATGGGAATATCGCTTATTCCTTTCCTGAGCCCCCGGCACCTAGAATAACTCCAGGCCCAACATAACATGGCTGCAGTTCATATTAGCGGAACTCAGGGGCCAAATTTACTTGGGCCCTGAGTCCTGGGGTCCGGGTTTGAACCCCTGCAGGCTAATTGCAGAGCCTTCCGCTCCCGAGCCACAAATGCAGAAGCCCAGGCCTCACCGGAAGAGCGTACTTCCACAGGTCTGCGTAGAACCCGGGAAACCGCGTTCGTCGTGAACCCCAGAGGTGCAGCGTCTGCACCAGCTCCCCGCTAAGAAATGATGGCTGCGCCCCAAGAGCACAAGGAGCCCCCAGAGCTCTAAGAGGTCCAGCCCTGACGCACCCGCCTCGCTGAATCATACACATCCTGTACTTACTCTTCTCCCTCTGTCACCACCCCCGACCCCCACCCACAACCCCCGCCCACCCAAGTGTGCCTGACCAGCAGCAAAGGGAGTGCAAAGATGAGCTGGCAAATGTTCCGTGCCTTGGGGACACCCCCATGAGGCCCTGGAGCTGGCCAAGAGGCCTCAAGCTTCTCAGATGTCTCCTTAGTCATTAGTGCTACAGAAACCTCCAAAAGGCTGCATCCAGAATTCTTCAGGCGTTCAAAGCTCGCCTGCCAGGTGTCGGTCTTCTCACTGCAAGCCAAAGCCGCACTCTGAAGCCCCTCACAGATGAGTCCCGGTGGTTCCAGCAGCACTGTGCTCCGTCTGGGACACGTGCGACCTGGGAGCACGGTGGCCGTGGGATCAGGGCCAGCCCCAGCCAGCCACCTGTGTTTCCCCAGCTCTTAAGCGAGAAAACCCTCTCTCCAGACCCATGTGAGAGGCATCGAAGATCTGGCAGATGGCCCAGGTCAACTCAGCTTCACTTGAAAGCGGGCAGGCCAGCGTTTGGGGGATTTCCCGACAAATAGGAGCTAAAGAGAGAAGGCACCCCTCTTAGAGCCACACCAAAGTTAGGGTGCTGGAGAGTTAGCCCAAGCACGTGGGACGGGCAAAGGCAGGATGGAAGAACCTGGGGATTTCCCCGTGATCAATATCACCTGCTCTGACTATTGCTGCTTAATAAAGCACCCAAATATAGAGCCTCACGATAAAAAAAAAAAAAAAAAAAAAAAAAAAGTTGTATTGTATCTCATACTTTCTTGAGTCAAAAACTTGAGCAGGGTTCAGCGGGGCAATTCTTTTACGTGTGGTACCCACAGAGGTCCTTCGGTGCCATGGAGCGGGTGGGCAGGCTACTCTGAGGCAGCTTCCTTCACGTGTCTGGCCCTCAGCACGGGAGGCTGGAGAGCCGGGCCCAGCCCGCACCACCAGACACACCACACGTGGTCTCTCCAGCATGGCGGCCCCGTGTAAATGGGCTTTGTAAGCGGCGATTAAGGGCTCGCAAAGAGAATGTCTCCAAGAATCCAGCTGAAGGCTGTGGGGCTCCTTATGACTGAGAAGTCCCAGAATGTCACTTGAACTGAGTGCTATTGGTCAAGCACATCATTAAAGTCAGCCCACATTCAAGGAATTAGACTCCACCTCTCAATGGAAGGAGCAGTGAAAATTTGCAGCCATAGTCATTCTCCCACCTTACAAGAGAGCTGAGAAACACCTGCTAGGCTCCTTGTCGGGGTTTTCACTCCGCCCCTGTTTGTCGAGCTCCTAGTATGTGCGAGGCACCGGAGATAGAGAGAGTGAAGAACAAGACAGAAGTTGATCCCTGTCCTCACAGGGACTGCAGTATAGACAGCATTCTAACAGTTACACGGAGCCTAGCATGTGGGGAGTGCTCAGGGAACGTTGGCCGCTGGCATTATGATTGCTAAACAAATTATTGGATGGAACGTTTGCTGTAAGCAGAGCGATGCTTTGGAGAATGACAAGGTGCAAAAGAACGCGGTGGACAAGGAGCCTGACATTGCTGGGAGGATAAAGCAGGAGCTAAGGAGGAGGAGTCACACCCTAGGGAAGTCGGGGAGCAGGAGAATTTCCAGGCAGGGGGGACAGCATGTGTGTGGTGGAGTGCAGTGAGCAAGGGAGGCGTGCACTGAATGGGGCTGGTCGCCCCACGGCTGGGAACTGGCTTGCCTTCTCCATCCTGCCCTGTTCTCACCTGTATGGGCTGCATTAACCTCGCCTCCCTCCCCTCGCTTCCTTGCTGGTGCCGGTGGAAGGTACCAGCAGGAGTCTGAGCAGAGTAGAGTGGAGAGGAAAAAGCGTGTTTGGAGCGTGCATCTCTCTGGGTTCCTCCCCACTGGGCGGGGGGGTGAGAGCAACCAGCTTCTCTGCCAAAGGCCAGTACCACGTCAAACAGCCCTCTCTCCCCGCGCTCCAGGCCTCGCCAGCTTTATCAGTGGCTCCTGCTGCTGGGCCACCGGGCCTCGGATTCAGAGCAGCTGCCTCTGCAGCTAGGTGAGGGACACTTCACCTCGTTGCTCCTCGCATTCCCTACACCCCTGCCCACAGCCTTTGTAAAAGTCCCTTCCATAAATGGTCCTCCATCACCCTTTTGAGAGGGCCATCTGTCTCTTCCTGGGACCCCGAATGAAAGCACTATCTCAGCTGCGACAGGAATTTGAAACTTTATCCCAGGAGCGATTTTAAGAAAATGATAACCTTCCATTCACGGGCGTGATGGTAAAATTTAACAACCAGCTCTCTAGAGGGGAAAGCCCTGATTTGTAGCATCTGCCAGATTCTGTGGTATGAATGTTTTCCACTGTGGCTGATTTTAAGATACCGATGGAACAGCAAGCAGCTTGCAAAATTTCTAAAAATGTAGCGCAAGCTGGTACGAGCCAGCTCCAGCATACCTCTGCCCGGATCAAATACTAGCTCTGGTCTCTTTCACTGCTTGAGCCCGCCCAGTGGGAGACAGGCTGGGCGTTCTCCCAGAGAGGTGGCTGGGCCTCCTGGCTGCTGTCAGCCTCCTCCACCCTGTTCCTTTGCCCAAAGCCCTGCTCCCCCTAGAAAAAGGGTTGGTCTCATGCCAGACTTGAGACTCCCCAGTGGCCCTTGAGCTCCTGTTCTTTTTGAATTTCAAAGGCAAACACCAAGTGAGCATTAGATGTACAAGAGATTTTTTTGGGGGGTGGGGAATGCTTGAAAGGATGAAGGGAGAGGAAGCAGGAGTCAGCAGGGAGAACCCTTAGACCAGGATGCAGGTCTGACACCTGTTAAAGGAAACGGGGGAGGAAGAAGAATCAGACTAGAAGAGCCTCAGACCACAGCACAGTTCTGGGACAATCGTGGCCAAGCCAGTGGATAGTCCCAGAGCTAAGGCTGCCCTCAGAGGAATTCTGGTTCAGGCAGAAGTGAAAGGGCTCAAAGAACCTGCCAGACTCAGTCACTGGCTAAAAGAAGCAGGGGACATGGGGGAGAGTGGCCTGTGGCCTCAGTGTGCACGTGGAGGCAGCTGGAACCGTCAGCCAACCACGCGCCCTGCAGCTGTCTCCTGAAGGAGATCTGAGCAGCCACTTCTTTGGCTGGTGCAGGAGCTTATACCCACTGGCCTTGTTGCCCGGAGGCTGCATCCCCGCTAGGAAGTGGGGACTCTTACGCTTTCCGGCTTTAGGAAGTTCAGAATGATCTACCTGCTCCTGATTGTACTGGCTGGAGTGACTGACAGTAACTACCGAAGGGAAATTGATCTGCCACCACCCAATGGAAATAGAAAAGAATATGTCTGAAATGCAGACATATATTAGTGAGATTCCTTAAGGGTATCTCTTAGTGGTACCTACAGAAATGCTATTGGGCCAGGTTTTAAGGATGAAGGTTTGGATCCCCCATCAGTCAAGGAACCATGACCAGCTAAGGCTCTTACGGAGGGCAACGGGAATATGGAATGGGTAGCAGAAGCAGGTAGCTATAAATACACACTATGCCCATGTGACCAGATGCAGAAGTGAGGAGTGTAACTGTTACGAGTATCTCTTCCTTATTTTGTTATGAATATATCTGTAAACACATGCCTCAAGCAAATAATTTTTCTTTCCTCTCTTATCTTCTAACATACGATGTATTCACGATACTTAACTTTACATTGTGTATTCAAGTCACTGGGTATCCAGGTAAAGAATGAATATCACTCAGCCCATGTGGAGAAAGGGTTAGCTTACTCCCGATTGTAGGCAAGATAGTTGTTTCACGTTAAGTAGATGTATAACTATGTTATTGTAAACGTGTGTATAAATGTTATTATAAATATATATGTCTCCTGTAAATGTATATATTTATAATTTATATTATAAATATATATTCATATTCATATTTATATGTAAATATATAAATAAATATATAAATATATAAATATATTTATAATTCATATTATAAATAGATTCCATTATAATTTTATCTTATATATAGATACACAATTTATAAATACATGTTTATAAATATGTCTAAAGATTATATACATATATGTATATATTTATATATTTCCATCCTGCTGGTTCTGTTTTTCCGATAGAACCCAGATACCTCAATAGAGTTGAACAACAACAACAACAACAACAACAACAACAAATCTTGGAGGCTACAGTGGTCACAGGGATTGGGACCTCGGTCAAGTAGATGTGAAAAGTCACCAGGCAGACAACCACGGCAGTCACAGCGTTGGCATTGGTGTTGGCGTTGGCGTTGGCGTTGGTGTTGGCGGTGGGGATGCCCCTCACCGACCAGTCAGGGAGGGCATCACGGCTCTGGCGTGGGCTCAGTCCGGGGGGCCAGCGGGGCCTTTGGGAAAAGAGAGCAGGCCCAAGAGGAACAATACTTCTGAGCATGAACTTGAGCATGACTGGCGGCCTTGGAGGAACACCATGAAGAAGAGATGAGTCATCATATTAAGGAGATGGAGCGTCTGCAGGAAGAAATCGAACGGCACAAGCGAAACTAGAAGAGCATGGTGATGATTAAGGACACGCAGTTCCCCATCTAATGGCTGCGTATCATTGCCCGTTTCTGTGGAGACATAGTTCTGGTCTCATATCTATCTGTTGCCAACAGAATATAATAAATGATCCTCAGTGTATAAAAAAAAAAAAAAAAAAAAAAGGTTGACCAGACATCCTTTCCTCTTTTTGCTAGAAATGGGAAATGTAAGGTACATGGTACACAGAAGTAAAAGTGAGAGTCCTTTACCTCTTCGACCCTGAAGCTAGGAATCAGGGAACTAGGATTTTCCTTCTGAGATCGACCAGCAAATCTGATGCGTACAGGCTGAGATCTGCAAGACGGAACCCAGAGGCTGGCCAAAAAACACTCGTCTGAGAACTGAGGTACCCACTTCCCTTTCCAAGCAACATGACAGCCAGGGGCAATGCTCAAAGTCCTGCCCCTTGGGAGAACTCCCCTTCACTACCGCCCTTTGGGATGGCCCAGAAAGGAGCTGCAGTGTGCCTCCAGCTGACCACTTTTGGGTGGTGTCTGCACGTCTTGCAATCTATAAACCAGACATGAGGTTTTGTTTTGATGTTTTTTTCTTCTCATTCAGCTGGTCGTAAGGAATTCCTCATGAAACCATAAGTGCTTGGGCTGGGAGAGAGAAGGCAATGTAGCCATGGGCATCCGGACCCCTACTCATGGAACTTACTTGTGCTTTCAGGTCCTGCTTGGTCCATTATATGCCACTTCCGTTGGATGATGGCTTGGTGGGTCAGACAAAGGTGGAAGGGCTACTTCTATCGGCAATTTAAGGGTTCTATATCCCCAGCTTCCTTGTGACCTTCCCATATGTCCCCATTCCAATGACTAGGATCCCTTTTCTTCCCAGTCAGATGCAGAATGCAAGATTGTGGAGAGCGGACTGCAAGCTGACAAGGTCCTTGCAACCCGAGAGGCCAGCCAAGGGCTGCCTCGCCTCGATGAACCCTCCTCAGAATCGGGAGATATGAAGCGTTCGGGGAGACAACACGGTGTTTCTCCGAGACGGGGAAGAACACTTATAGCCACGAACAGACAGAACGGCCATAGTGCATAATAGAATGTGGGTGAGGTGATTGTGTCAAAGATAATCTTATCCTAGCTCGCAACGGTATGCTCTTGTGTAAAAGCAGCTTGCAAAAATGAGACTGCACCACTCACTGCTCCCTCGTCAGTGGACAGTGGTCCTCCTGATCCCACTGTTGTCTCTCTCTTTCTTTTCGGCAGCTCCCCCTGTTCCCACTCAGGTATCACACAGGCCGCACTGGACACGGCAGGTGGCACCCAGACAGGAACCTGAGTACCGGAAGACGCAAAACAGGTGAGTGAGGAGACGCCCTCCAGTAAGCGCACACACAGGGCAGAGGGAGAGTGTAGAGGCTGGTCCGTGAGTTATGAAAGGTGCACCAGAAGGATTGAAAAATTAGACTAGTACAGTCGGGAGTAAAAACATGGGACAGCAAGGGTCCAAGGACCGCAATATTTTTGTACGAACGCTTAAAGTGATGCTTCAGGCTCGGGGATGCGGTGTGCGTGCTCATCAGATTCAGCCATTTTTAGATTTTATTCAAGAAACGTATCCTTGGTTTCCAGAGGGAGGAAGAGTAGATTCAAAGACTCGGGAGAAGGTGGGGGGCGCGCTCGTGTGACCGCTTTTCGGCTGAGGGGCCACAGGATTCCCTAGTCCTACCTTTGCCTTTTGGGGTTTAGTAAGAGGCACATGAGACCCTTCTCCTTCAGCTATCTTCTCCCTGCTGCTTCCCCACCAGGAGAGAGGGCACAGATGCTAAAAAGCACGGGGGAGGGATACGAGGCGTTAAAAAGGTCAGGGACGGAGCCCACTGCCCCTGGTTTGAGGGAGCCCCTTCCTCCGGAGTTTGAGCAGGCATGAGAAAGAGAGGCAGGAAATATCATCGTCCAGAATCTTCAGATGAAGAAAAAAGGCTGAAGGTGAAGGGGAGGACTCTGCAACGGGATTGGTTTCCACACTAGCTAAACTTTCTAGCAATATGCTTCTGCTCATTTACCCCAGCCCGTGAACCTGGGATCTCAGAATCACCATTCTGGAGTGTCCTATTCCCTGGTGCAAAAAAGGAATCTCGAAAGCTAGAGAGAGAGGGGGAAGATACGGGAGGTTTTCAGGTTTTTCTCATAACAGAGAGACTTAACAATCAGGGGCAGGCTGTCCGAGATCATTCAGCCATCCCTCTTAAGACGTGGAAGGGTTTAAAACAGGCCTGCGCAACCTAGGGTCCTACGGCTCCTTTAGCTTTGGCACTGCGTGAAGGACTACAGCAGGAAACTCCGCCTCCCTACGACTGGACAACACTAACCAGGGCTTGCTAATCAGGGGAGATGATCTATTGTGGAGAAGCGAACGGTATGACCTCAGTGAACAGCAAGCCAGGCGTAACGTGAACAGCTCATGCTGTCCCTGTCACAGTAGACATGCTAACTGGAGAGGGACAGTATCTAGATTTGATGCAACAGATAATATTTCAGCCACAGGCAAATCGACACATTAACATCTGTGCCGTGAAGGCTTGGCGCCGTTTGCCTATGTCGGGAGCCGAGTCTGAGGAACTCAGCGGCGAGCGGCAGGGGTCTGATGAATGATGCCAGGACTCTGTTTCCCGTCTTTTACAGGCAGTGTCTCGAACAGTGTCCGATACTGAGGCGGGAGGAATAATAGTAAAACAGCTTGCTCATGAGAATGCCAATAAACCCTGCCAAACAGCACATAGAACCCATAGGGAGATGGATATGCTATCTGATTTTATTAGAACATGTGCTGATACTGAACTGGCTTATGTGCAGGGAGCTGCGTTAACTCAATCCTTAGGGAACTTAAAGGGCCCGCCGGGCAAGGGAGGAAAAGGTGGAGGACCTTGTTTTTGCTGTGGCGGAGTTGGACGCTTTGCCAGTGAATGATGTCCTGCCAGAAGCTTGACTGAGGGGCAAGGAGGTCATCCCACCAACCCTTGGGGTAGTGAGGTGGCCAAACCTAGGGCGCCTGGAATTCACCCCAGATGTCAGCGAGGAAGGCATTGGCTAATGAATGTAAATCACCTAGGGCAATTTGCTGTAGAAAAATGGGCCACAGAGCTGGCCCCATTAAATAATAGAGACTCTTACTACCAATCCATCAGTGGTTCTTCCCCCCAGTGTGGAGCCGTTACCCCAGAGAGGGCTCCAATCTGCAATCCTGTCTCCAGGGGACCAGATAAGCCCACCCATCATTCAACAACTCGGCCGTACTATGCCAGGAAGCGCAGGACTGGACCTCAGTCCCCCCACCAACTACGTATTAGCCCCTGAAATGGGGCCCCAAGTCATCCCTCCAAGGGCGTGGGGGCCTATTCTTCCTGGAACTGTAGGTCTTATCTTAGGTAGAAATCACTTGACTATGAAAGGATTTCCAGTGTTGCCAGGAGTAGTAGATGAAGATTATACGGGAGAGAGCAAGGTGATGGCTCAAACAACAAGAACTATCGTTCAAATATCGTCCACGGATAGAATTGCTCCATTGGTGCTCATTCCCCATGTAAAGACAGGGAAAGTGTTAACCTCTAAAAAAAAAGAGGAGTTGGGTCTTTGTTCGCTGCAGTACGCTCTACCCCCACGCTCTACCCCTATAGAGAGGAGGAGGCATGAGCTTCTCTGGGTCTGATCCATCCTCCATCTTTACAATGCCCGACCAGCCTCTCAGGCAGCGGGCGTGGTCTGTCTGCACCTTCAGGATCTGCCTTGCGTAAGCAATTTGGATTAACTCGGGAAAGTGCTCGTCAGATAGTTAAATGATGTCATCAGTGTCAAATCCATCCACCTGTTCCTCATTATGGAGTTAATCCGTGAGGACTATTACCCAACCATATCTGGCGGATGGACATTACTCATGTTGGGTCTTTCCGAAGTACTCCATGATGTGTACAAAGCACCGTAGACACCAGTTCTGGTTTCATATATGCCACCGGGCGTTCAGGTGGAAATGCCCAACATGTTTATTAGTCATCGCTTGCAAACTTTGGCAGTCCTCGCTCGGCCTTCTCAGGCAAATCGAGGTGGACAACGGGCCTGGATATACTCGTAAAGCTTTTCAACCATTTCGTAGACAATGTCAGGTTGCGCATGTAACAGGTATACCCTCTAATCCTCAAGATTCAAATACAAAAACTAAAGTGGGGAGTCAGCCCTGTGACCCCTCAGAATATTTTAAACCATGCACTTTTTACTTTAAATTTTTTCAACATAGATGGTGATGGTCGAGCAGCTACGGAAAGGTTCTGGTTTCCTTCGGGGACTCCACGAGGAGTAAGTAGTTCGTTGGAAGGATGCATTAACTAATGTAAGGCATGGCCCAGATCCCATTTTAGCGTGGGGATGGGGGCATGTGTGTGTTCTTCCTGAAGGTGCAGATGGACCTTGCTGGCTGCCTGAAAGGCTGGCCAGGCATTGTGAAGATGGCGGATGGATCAGACCCAGAGAAGCGATGAAGATCACTCCTCTGGTATTTGTTTCACAGTCCAGGGGAGCTCGTAGGGCAAGTCATCCCACATTTGACATTGACATTGGAAGGACAAGATGTGGTTTGGCATCAGGGTTTGCCTGTCACTCCTGACCGACTGTTTGTGGCCACGTTAGCTCTGCTCACTGTGCAAGTAGGTGTAGTTAAAGGAGAAAATTATTGGACATATTGTCTTAATCCCCCCATACTGCATCCAGTTACATGAGAAGATGTTAGTGTACTTGTGTTTATTAATAACACATAAGCGTTAGGGTGCCATTCTGACAGCCATAGAAAGCCACAGTGGGTGAATTTTAACTATTCAGTGGGTGTCATCGGTTGCACCACTGTGTGCTGGAACTCGTGCTGGGGTTACAGGATGCTTAAAAATAGAATCCCATCTGAAGACGGCTATGGGAGGGGCTGCTATGGCTAATCTCACTGGACCATGAGACTTGTTTGAGTATGTGCAGCAATTATCTATTCTTGGACTTTCTAACAATACTATGGTAGTGCCAGCAACGCATCCTCCCAGAATACCTTATAGTCCCAGTACTACACCAGCAGAGCTAAAAGGATGGGTACACTGGCTGGAATGTGCTCATCCTTTGCCGTCAGAACATGAGACAACTGGATGCATGGTCGCAGAAGGTATACGATTGGTCTCATCACCTTGTTGCTCATAAAGATTAAATGGCACCTGGAGGATATCTAGCTTCTTTGAGGACCACCCCAAAAGGACTCGTGGCGAGCTTTTGCAGCTTTGGACTTTGTTAACCTGTCTGATTTGTCTACTGCAGACTTGAACATTAAGCATAGCTATGGGGTTCGAGCCTGTGTTTGCCACCCCTTATGTTTTTGTAGTTGGACAACTGCAAACAAATGCTTCGAATGGGCTTCTTAATATATCTTGTAAAAATTGTAATTTAACTAATTGTGTGGGTCCCCATAATAAGGGGTCAGATTTATTGGTTTTCAATCAACCAAGTTTTTATCATGTTACCAACTGAATTAGTAGGGGTACAGTGGGGTACAAACTCTGTTAGAAACGGAATCTGCTTTGAGTAAAGAAAATTAAAGGACTTGTTAATGCAGGATTAGTAGCTACTGCAGTCACTGCAGCAGTCACCTTATCACAAAGTATATAAAATGCTAATTTTGTGTATGAGTTGGCTCATAATACTTCTATGGCTAGGAAGACACAAGAAGATATTGCTTTAAAATTAGAGGTTAAGCTGAATGCTTTAGAATCTGTTGTAGAGCAGATAGAAGATGAAGCAGAAGCTCTTGGAAAAAGGACAAGTTTGCACTGTCATGCTGCCTATAAAGGGGTGTGTGTAACTAATGTAATCTATAATCAATCTCAGTGGAATTGGCAACGGGTGCGATTGCATTTACAAGGTATTTGGTATCATAATAATTTCAATTTAGATTTTCATAATTTGCATCAGGAGATATACAAAATGCAAAGGATACTTTTACCAATCCAAAATATTTAGCTAAAGATTTGTTGGATAGTTTACATGGGTTTAATCCTTTGATTTGCTTAAAGATACTTTTTGGATTTTAGCTGGAATTGTATGCTCACTAATTGTATTCTTTTGTGCTTATTCAGTCAGCTGCATCGGCAAGTAGCACAGTCTCGAATTACATTGCATGCTCTACGGCTTAAAAATAAAAAAAGAAGGGGGAGATGTGGAGAGCAGATTGCCAGTTGACAAGGTCCTTGCAATCCGTGAGGCCAGCCAAAGATTGCCTCGCCTCAATGAACCCTCCTAAGATTTAGGAGGTACGAACTGTTCGGGAGACAACACGGTGTTTCTACAAGACAGGGAAGGACACTTATAGCCACGAAAAGACTGAACAGCAAAAGTTCATAATAGAATGTGGGTTAGGTGATTGTGCCCAAGATGATTGGATCCTATGCCCTTGTATAAAAGCAGATTGCAAAAATGAAACTGCACTTCTGCTCCATCATCAGTGGACAGTGGTCATTCTGATCCTTCCTTTGTCTCTCTTTCTTTTCCACAGCTCCCCCTGTTCCCACTCAGGCATCAAGCCGGCTACACTGGATGTGACACAAGATCAATCTATAAAAATCAGCTGCATCTTTACACAATATCAATGAACAATCGAAAAATGAAAGTCAAGAAACAATTTGTTTACAGCAGCATAAAATTAAAATACTGAGGAATAAATTCAAGCAAGAAAGCGTGAAATCTATACACCACAAAACACAAAACACCACCAAAAAAATTAAAGAAGACCTAAGCACATGAAATCCAGGGTTCATGGATTGAAAACTCAATATTGTTACGATACCGATAATCGCCAAATTGTTCTACAGGTCCAACACAAAGTCTACCAAAATTCCTTTTTCATTTCTTGATAGTGTCCTTTGACACACAAGTTTTATAGTATTAGCTCTTACGGTTGGGACTTAATCCATTTTAAGTTAATTTTTGCATCTCACTTGAGGTAGGAGTCCAAATTTATTCTTTTGTAGGTAGATATCACAGAGCCATTTGCCGAGAAGGCTGTTCTTTCTCCACTGAGTGGTCTTGGTGTCCTTGTGGAAAGCATTCTCAATCATATTCCATTTATCTATATTTACAATCTTAAATAGAAGGGAGAATAAAGTTGGAGGATGCATACTTCCTGATTTCAAAACTAATTGTGAACTTATGGTAATCAAAACGGTGCGGAGCTGGCCTAAGAATAGACCTAGAGAATAATCTAGTATAATTTAGAGTTCAGAGCTAAAATTAAAAATCTCTAGGAATGAAACATAGGTACAAATCTTTGTGACCTTGGGTTGGACAGTGGTTTCCTAAATATGACACCAAAATCAAAAGAAACAAAAAAAAAATTTAATGAATTTATCTTTATCAAAATTGAAAACTTGTGCATGTGAAGGACATTACCAAGAAATTCAAAAGGGACCCACAGAATGGGAGAAGTTATTTGCAAATCGCATATCTGATAAGAGTCTAGTATTCAGAATAGATAAGTAACTCTTACAATTTAATTTTTTTAAAAAAGCCACATAACCCAAATTTTAAGAAGGCAAAGGTTCTGAAGAGATTCTTCTCCAAAAAAATAATACCCAAATGACCAAAAGCACATATAAAGATGCTCAACATTGTGGTTCATTAAAAAAGTGTAATTCTTGTCTATGGCCATGCCACCCTGAACAAACCTGATCATGTCTGATCTCGGAAGCTAAGCAGGGTCGGGCCTGGTTAGTACTTGGATGGGAGACCACCTAGGAAGACCAGCTGCTGTAGGCATAAAATAATAATAAGAAGAAGAAAGAAATCATGCTAGGTAAAAGAAGCCCTTCACAAAAGGTCACATATTGTATGATTCCACTTACATAAAATGTCCAGAATAGATAAAACCATAGAGGCAGAAACTAAATTAGTGATTGCCAGGGAATGGAGGGAGGTAAGAGTGGGATTGACTGCTAACAAGTATGGCACCCCTTTCAGGGGTGATAAAAACGTATGTTCTGAAACTGGATGGTAATAATGACTGTACCACATTGTAAATAGGCTACAAACTTTTGAATTCCACCATTTAAAACAGTACATTTTTATGTCACATAAATTTTATCTCAATTTAAAATAATCACAAATCACAAATTTGATCAAATAAAAAAATAACAGCTTAAAAAAATACATTATCCTTTAGACCCCTTCTGACTTTAAAATTACCTGAATTGACCCTTGGTGGAACCCAGGACTCAGAAGACCCCCAAGTTGTCGACCCACCTGTCTGTGCAGACAGGTCGGGTACCCAGCTCTTCTCTGTGTGACCAGTGCTGTGGCCAGGTTATAATTTGAGGTCTTGGGTGGGAGCAGGGGTTGGGGGTGCATCAGATCGGAGAGTCTGAGAGTGGGAGGAGGAGGGGATAGTGAAGGCTCCCTCTGAGAATCCACGCAATAGTCTTCCTCCAGCCCTCTGGGCAGGGCCGATGTTTCACTTTCCCTAAACAAAATATGAAACTGAGAAGCACCATTTCTGCCTCAAGACGCACGAAAACAGGTGTAGATATGGGTGAGTTCCTTTTAAACATATGGTTTACTCTAATTTTGATAGCCTATACCAGGAGTTCTTAGAATTTGGGGTGTGGGCATCAGAGCCACCTAAAGAGCCAGTAAATATGCAGACTCCTGAGGCTCTGATTCCTTAGGTCTGGGGATTCCTCCAAATCCACTTTGCTAAGAAGCCGGTCAGTGGATGGTCTTTGAATATCAGTCGTATATAACGCTGTTCCTTATGTTAAAGAAAACAGAGGGGTTTATATGGTTCCAAGTCTTCACCTAAGACGTTGTTCTTATTGGTAGTTGGATAATTCAGAGCTGTTTCTCAATCCAAATTATATCATGGACCAGAAAGATAGATGTATTTCCTTCGAGTTGAGCGGGCCACAGGGATGGGGAGGGAGAGTGGGCATGACAGGCTAAAGAAAAACAAACTAGAACATGTATCTTAGACTAGTTTGGGGTTTGGCAACATTCTCCTTTGTATCCCCAAAGACTTCCAGGCCCAGACCGTGAGTCCCTCTGAAATTCTGAGTAAATGAATGAATATCCAACAGAAACGTGGAATGGTTTTTCTAGATGCCCAATATCCCCTTTACTTCTCATTCGTTGAGAGTTTATGTCATAAATTGGGAATCGAGTTCTGTCAAATGCTTTTCTGCATTTATCAAAAAGGATCGTGTCGTTTTGTCACTATTCTGTTAATAAGATGACTTAAACTGATCAATGTTTCCAATATTAAATCAACCTCTTATTTTTTAAACACCACTTGGTTATGATGTATTATGCTTTTTAAATATAATACATATATTTGATTTGATTTGCTAATATTTGGTTAAGGGTTTTTGTTTCTAAGTTCATGAGGGATTATTATGGTCTGTAGTTTTCTTTTGTTATGATGTTTTTGTCTGTTTTGAGTATCGGGTTTATGTTGGCCTCATAAAATGATTTAGGAATAATCTTGCTAAGCGAAATAAGCCAGACAGGAAAAGTTGAAAACCACATGATATCACTTATATGTGGGATATGAACCTAAAAGCAACAAATGAACAGGACAAACAAACAGAGACTCATGGACATGGACAATAGTCTAGTGGTTACCAGAGGGTAGATGGGGTAAAGGGGTGGTGACACTAAGGAACTAAAAATAAATAAGTTAATTCAAAAATGACTTGGAATATATTCCATTCTGTATTCCGGATAGTTTTTTATGAGGTCAGTGTTATTTCTTTCGTAAATGTTTGACAGAGTGCACCAGCAGAATCATCTAGTTCTAGAGTTTTCTTTGTGGGAAAGCTTTTTTAGAGTTAACTAAATTTCTATAATGAATGCACTACTTCCTTTATCAAAAAAATCTTGCTAGGAAGAAATGCTAACCAAACTGGAGGGTATGCTTAACGGCTCCATGTTCTGGTGAAAGGTCTTAACCTCATCGTGAGTAATTCACCCACTGCCATCTGGTCCTTGGACCACACGTTTTCATAACATGAACTCTCCTGAACTCTAGCCTAACCCCGTGGATTCGAACCACGTCGCTGTCATTTCAGATGCTTACGACGTCCAGATGGAGCCCTCAGGCATCCCAGAGTCCAGCACCGCTTTTGATTATGATCTTCAGAGCTTTCTGTGTGAGAAGGAGACCTTCAGCTTCGCCCTCTTCAGCACCACCATCCTGTACTGCCTGGTGTTCCTCCTCAGCCTGGTGGGCAACAGCCTGGTGTTGTGGGTCCTGGTGAAGTACGAGAGCCTGGAGTCGCTCACCAACGTCTTCATCCTCAATCTGTGCCTCTCGGACGTGGTGTTCTCCTGCCTGTTGCCTCTGTGGACCATGGAATACCACTGGGGCTGGCTGCTGGGAGACTTCCCCTGTAAGCTACTCAGCATGCTCTTCTCCATCAGCCTCTGCAGCAGCATCTTCTTCCTAACCATCATGACGATCCACCGCTACCTGTCTGTGGTGAGCCCCCTCTCATCCCTGCGAGTCCACACCCTTTGGTGCCGAGTGCTGGTGACCACGGCTGTGTGGGCAACCAGCGTCCTGGTCTCTGTCCCCGACGCCATCTTCCACAGAGTGTTTCATCAGTCGGAACATTCACGTTGTGACTATGCGGAGCTCAAGTGGTTCCTAGCCTCGGTCTACCAGCACAACGTCATCTTCTTGCTCTCCATGGGGATAATCCTGTTCTGTTACGTGGAGATCCTCAAGACCCTGTTCCGCTCGCGGTCCAGACGGCACCACCGGACAGTCCGGCTCATCCTCACCATCGTGCTGGCGCACTTCATCAGCTGGGCTCCCTACAACCTGATGCTATTTCTGCAGACACTGCTGAAATTGGAGGTCATCCAGAGCTGCAAGATCAGCCAGCAGCTGGATTACGCCTTGCTCATCTGCCGCAATTTTGCCTTCTCCCACTGCTGTTTCAACCCAGTGCTCTACGTCTTTGTCGGGGTCAAGTTCCGCAGACACCTCAAAACGCTGCTCCGGCACTTCTGGCTCTGCCGGTCACAGGCGCCCGGCTCTTCCCCGCTACCTCACTCCCCAGGTGCCTTCCACTATGAGGGCGCCTCCTTTTATTGAAAGGGCGTTTGGTGCTGCAGGTGGAGATGGGCAGAGAAGTGGCTGCAGTGGGAGCCAAGAGAAGCGATGGAATTTTACGTTGCCAGTGGGAAAAACATTTCTTGGATTCTGAGTTCCTCGTTCATTCCTTCGTTTATTCATTCATTTAGACATGGATTTCCTAACATCGCTTAGTTCAGAAGTTTCCAAAACATAAAAGGATTTCCAGAAAGGAGCATCCTTCAAGACCTGATTGTGCGTTGTCCCAGTCGATCTCGGAGGGCATTGGTTCTGTATCCCTTAGTGACAACAGGATGGGTCTCTGCAGGACGAAAACCACCACATCCTCAAGCACAGTCAGAGTGAAATCTGAATTCTAAAACCCACAACCAATCTGGTACCATAATTCCAGTTTCTAGCACATGAACTGGCGCTTGCGATTTAGTCGGTAAATCTTTTATTAGCAGAATGAATACAATATGTGCCGCCTTCTGCAGGAAGCATTTATTTAGAGGCTATAGATATGGACAAGCTACCCTCCAGGTGCCAACAATCCAGCTCTGGAGGCCCAGATAAGTAAACACCCACCTGGGGTGGGGCCTTTGGAAAGCTCCCAGGTGATTCTGATGTGAACCCTAGTTAGAAACATTTGAATGCAACTCCTTGAGAATGAGAATTCCAGCGCCTTGCCCAGCTCCTTGAGTATATGCTTTGTTGAATAAAATAGCTACTAACACAGCCCTTAGCTGGAGCCTAGAGAGCTTATAAGGCATTTTCCCCCTTCAATTCCAGCTACAATTTCAATGATCTATTTGCCATTGGGTGGCCAGTCTTGAAGGAGTTTGACCTGACTGGGGAAGAGTACGGGTCTAATTTTAAGAATTAGGTCAGTAACACCTGCTGGAGAGGGCTGGGCGGTGAACCAGGGGAGGAGTAAAGTTCTCTTGGACTAGCTAACCAATAGGCGGGGCCATCAATCACCACAAATGGAAGAAGGAGCAAAAGGAAGGAGGCGATGATTTGGTTGCTGGGTCAGAGCTAAGCCTATGGGCTTCTGTCAGGCTAATTGTTGGACACCCCCTCAAACTGATTGTATTAAACCTTCATTCATTTGACTTTCATTTAGATGACACACTGAGCCCAGGGAGCAGAAGGCCAGAGGATTCCAGCTCACACACCCACTTGGTCAAACCAAAGTGCTTTGAGTTTGGAGCCCAATCTTCTTAGAAGGCAGGTTTGGGGGTCTTGTATCACCACAGAGCATGTCCTTGGAGGAGCTTGCTTCATTGTCTCCTCACTCCCCTCTCGCTCCTCACATCCCAAGATGCTTATCCAAGTATGTCTTTCAACACATACAGCCACATCCCTAGAAACATGTCAGTGAATACAATCATGTGTTTCTCTTTACAGATATCTTGGCACTCCCAATAGACCTGCTCCCAAGGTGATCGTTAATCAAGGGTCTTGTCCTTGGGACAAGCTCCTTGGGAATCCAAGGGAAGAGGCTCAGAGTCAGGGGGGTACAAACCAGAAGCTAGAGGGGCATCCCATCTGAGAGGGATGCTACATCCTCTGGCCACACCCTTCCTTGGCTGCAAACTCCTGCTTTCCCCTCCCTCCAGCCACTGAAACCACTGTTCAACCTCAATTAAACTCTCGTAGGCCTGTCCCTCCTACTCCAGTTGAAAAACGGTGCCCTGGACACAGGGCTGCAGACTTGCCATATCTGGAACATCAAAAATCGGCAGCAGTTCCCAGGGAAGATGCTCTTCGTAGCATTTCCGTCTCCACGCTTTCTCAAACAAAATCAAGAAGAGAGGAACCTTGCTGACCCCTGAAAAGAAATGTGCCTCCAAGCCCAGGGAAGCCTCGGACCTCAGCTGAACTCAGCCAGAGTAGAACGTCCCTGAGAGAACGACCCTTGTTGCATGTCTAGAACTTTCCTTGATGCCCAGAAATAGCGGTAGTTGGTTGAGTAACCAGATAGGAGACCATGTTTTTGGCTTTTTTCTGCTTCTGTAGCCTCTTCTGACACTTGCGTATATCACATCTTCCCGTCAACTCCAGGTACCACCCATGGGCTCCCCATGAATTGTTCTCTAGACTCCACCAGCCCAGACATCACCTCCTTGAGGCTGTCATTTGTGAAAGCTTCCTGCAGTGGGACGGAGACTCACAAGTATGGAAAGCCCACTAGAACAGATTTCCGCAGTAAATTGGCTGAGAAGGCTCTTGGGATTTGGGCCTTGGACACAAACCCGAAATCTAAGCTCTTTTACTTACCCACTGTGACCTTGGGCCTCTCAGAGCCTCAGCGTCCTCATCTGTAAAATTGTATAAATGTCAACAACACAAAGACAGGCTCTACCCACATGATGGAGGTGTGCCTGAGGTCACGTGTGTAGAAGTACTTGCTTTGCAAATCCAGACTTATATGAATTATTATCGTAATCATCTCATAAAAAACAGTAAGCATCTTTGTATTATATGCACAAATAAAAGATTGGCTTGTATTGACTTACCTCTGTCTAATTATGTCTCTTTCATTTCTACCCAAGATCATTACATAAGATTCCTAAGAGTTCTCTGCTTATGGGGAAACTGGATTAGGATTTGGGGTGAAGGGAGAAGGAAGATTGGAGATAAAGTATGGAACATACTTTGTGTGGACCAGGATAGGGGAAAATTGGCTCCATTTAGGCCTTAGGTAAAATTGTCCAAGGCCAAGTCTGTCTTGAGTGCTCTATGGCTCAGTTTTCTGTGTCTCTCTTGCCTCTGGCCTGTCACGCAAGTCTTCTGTCCCCAAGTCCAAGGCTTTTTCCTATCTCATGATCCATTTGTGTCTGAACAAGAACTTTCTAGAGATCAACTCTCCAATCAGAAGCAATGATACAGCTCTCTGCTGGGAATTTCAGGCATCCTGAAAACTGGGTTGGAGATACGTTATAGCAGCAGTCCCCAACCTTTTTGGCACCAGGCACCGGTGCTCCTATGAGAATCTAATGCCTGATGATCTGAGGTGAAGCTGGGGCAGTGATGCTAGCGCTGGGGGGCGGCTGCAGATACAGATGAAGTTGCCCTCGCTTGCCCACCGCTCACTTCCTCCTGTGAGATGTGGTTCCTAACAGGCCACAGACCAGTACTGGTCCATGGCCCAGGGGTTGGGGACCCCTACTTTGGGGGGGAAGTTTGGGAAGTGGAGGATGTGGTTATCTTAACTCCTCACCAAGTTATTGAGTACAGAGCTCCCTTCTCTACATTGGAGCAAGCTCAGATTTTAGGTGTGAGGTTGTTGCAGTCTCCCTCTCACACAACCTCTCCCCCATGCCCTCCACAGAAGACTGTGTGGCCAAATGGACCAATGCCTTGACTTTGACCATTTCAGACAATCAGCCTTGAGCATCACTTGCAGTTAGAGAAGTAGGCAACAGATGGGCATGAGAAATTGGATGGTTGTAGGGATTAGAGGCAGGGGAAGAAGATGAGAGGGGGTCGTTTAGACATCCAGGTGGTCCCTGGCCTCATTTGCAGAGAGCCTGACCTGTGTGAAGCCAGTGCAAAGCCATGTGGGGGGAAGTGAGACAGCAAAGGTGAATGAGGCCCACTCTCGAGTTGGCCAGCCTCTAGTCATCCCCACTTGAAGAAAGGACTGATTACTGCAGTCCTAGGGAATTCCTCTGGATGAACCCTCTGGACTAAGAGAAAATGACCTCGTGTGATTGATTGTCCATTTGACTGGGAATACCCTCCTCGCATATGTCATTGAAACTAGTCCAAGGTGCTTTGCCATGGATTATGGGAGTCTGGAGAAGGAAGAACCCACCTGTATCTGCTCCTCCCAGTGTGGTCACAATTGGTTGAACGATCTGCTCCTGACCTTGTTCAATACTGTAAATAGGAATGTAAAAAAAAAAACGATAACACTGAAGATTGTCAATTCTTCAAAGTATCTTCAGTTTATTGCAAAATTAGAGCTCCCATGAATACCGGCCTCATTAGGAAATCACACCCACTTTTCTGGCTGAGTCCTTAGCCACTACTTCTCCTTTGGAGTTTATTTTTTCAACTTAACTACAGAGGTTTGAACTCAGTGATCCCTAAGATCCCTTTCCTTGATTCAAAGACAAAGTTTATGGGCCTATAATTTCATTGGTTGCATTTCTATGAGGTTCTTCAAGGGATACAAATCTACAGCTTAGGGCATACTCTGGGTTGAATTGTGTCCTCCCACTAAATTCGAATGTTCAGGTCCTAACCCCTAGTACCTCTGAATGTGACCTCATCTGGAAATAGGGTAGTTGCATATGTAATTAGTTACAATGAGGTCATACTGGGCTAGGGCAGGCCCTAATCCAATGTGACTGGTTCAGACACAGAAACGGACAAATGGGGCACTCCATGTGAAGATTGCATTAATACTACCACACGCTAAGGAACACCAAAGATTGCCAGCAACCACTAGAAGCCAGGAGAGAGGCATGGAGCTGATTTTCCCTCACAGTCTCAGAAGGAATCAACTCTGCTGACACCTTGATCTCAGACTTCTATCCTGGAGAACTGTGAGAAAATACATTCCTTTTGTGTAAGCCACCTCATCTGTGGGACTGCGTTATGGCAGCCTGAGCAGACTAATACAGGGTGGGCATAAATTTCAGTGGATGTGCAAGGAATTCCAGCCCCTCTCAGGACACCCCGTGAGGTGTCACTGTTTGCTTTGCCCACACAGAAAATTGCACCTAGCTAAGGATACGTGTCAGACATTGGAAACTGACTTTTCCTGAGCCCTACTCTGTGCTGGGGCCACACATTTCCACACCCATGGCTACCTTGCAGGCTTCTGTTTCCTACCTTCGACCAAGGAGGACATCAGGGCTCAGGAAGGTCACACTCCAACATCCAAGATCTGAATCAGGGCAGCTTGAAAAAATACAGAAGCCTGAGTCCCATCCCCAAGATTCTGATGCAATTGGTCTGGATTGCGACCCAGCATCAAGGTTTTTAAAAGCTTCCCAGGTAGTTCTAATGCAGAGGCACGTTTGAGAAACACTGGTCTAGTATATTTATTCATTTGGTCACTTGCACGATAAATATTTATTGAGCACCTACTGTGTGCCAGGCACTGTGCTATGTGCCTTGCACATGTTATGCCACATTTTCACAACTTTGTAAGGTGGGTATTGTCTCTTTTACCCAGACGAGAAAAAAGGGTTGGAGAGATAAACGACTTGCTCAAGCTCATGGGATCAGTGAGCCTGATTTTCAACTTAGGTCTGTCCTTACCCCTAAATACCTATCTTTTCACCACATCATTTGGCTTCCCCAAACAAGGAATGTGTCCATCAGAAATCTTAGCTCAAATCAGCAGAAATCCCCTCTGGTTGCCATGGCAGAAGAGAAAGGTATGAAAAAGATATTGGGCATGATTGCATTGTGATTGTGGCACAGATACGTCATGATATCGGCAACTACCTTGCAAATGATTCAGCAAATATAAAAACGCAATCTGTTTAATTATACATTAAAATGAGGCGGGGAAGTAAAATACAGAAGAGTTTATGCTCAGAGAAAAACTAGACAGCTCACAAAACTGATGGGAAAGCAGAAGAAACAGGTAAGACAAAGGGAAGCGGTCCCTGACACAACCCTTCCAGAAGCCAGAGGCTGCAGCAGCTTCTTCTTTCACCTGCACTGCATGTGGCAGGTGCATGTACTGCACAGACCAAGCCAAGGCCATGTGCCCACACTCTGGCCCCATGCGAGCTGGAAAAGCAAGGTGGGCTTCCTGTAGGAGAAGTGGGCTCTGTCTCCCCCCAAGACTCATGTGGTGGGGAATCCTCTCAAACTAGGGAAGGTGTCCAGTCATCAATGGCCACAAATGGCCACTGCCTGTGGGAAAGAGATTCTGAGGTTTCACTACTACCCAGCCTTCCTGGAGTCTAAGTCAACGTTACGAGACACCCTCTGGTGTCTCATAACACAGTGTGACATCACTGTGCTCACCTGAAAACATCTCAGGAAGAAGGCTTGGACAAGCATGATGATCAGACTTTATCCCAAACAGCTCCTTTCAATAGTACTGCCCCCTGCTCAGGCCACCAGAACTACTGGATGGGAAAGTGACACTCTTGGAAAATGACAGGCTTAGTTATTCTATAATAGAATTATTGAGAATTTCCTTCCCATTAGCCATTTACTTAAAGTTTATGCCCTGGTAGTAAAGATAAGGGTTTTCCTAAGGATCCCTTTTCAATTTCTTCCTATGGCTTATGTGTAGTTGATTTACTTTATCCTGAGTGTCAGGAGTCCAATAGGGGTGGAGGGATGGGGAAAGGAGAATTTTATTTTTCTAATTAGGAAAAAGATAATTTTCTTGCACAGGCAATGAAATACTTAAAGCCTCTTCAGATTTGCCTTGAGAATTTGGAGCCGTAAGTAGTGGGAAAGGCACTGAATTAAGAGTCTGAAGGCAAGGATTTAGTCCCAGTTGTGTTGCTAGCTGGTTGGATATGGTTCTGCAAATAGTGACAATGATGATGATGATGATGATGATAGTAATGGTGATGATGATAATGACAGTGATGGTGGTGATGATGCTGATGATGGCAATAGTGATGATAGCAACGGTAATGGTGATGGTGATAGTGATGATGATGGTGGTGATGATAATGAAAATAGTGATGATGGTGGTGGTGATGATTGTGGCAATGATTATGATGATAATGGCAAAAGTGGTGATTTTGGTAATGGTAATGATGACAAAAGTAGTCAGAAATTGTTCAGTACTAACTTTAGATCAGGCACCATGGTAGAGAACTTGTCTTGTCCTAGCTCATTTAAGAGTCATAAATGTCTTTTGAAATTGGTGTTATTGCCCCCTTTATACATGAAGAAAGCAAATCATAAAGGAGTTAAGCAATTTACCAGAAGTCAAACAGTGAAGATTCAAACTTAAGTCTTTAGGCCACTGTATCGTGCCTCCTTCTACAAACCTATTAACATTTCTAGGCCTTTGTTTCTTCATCTATAATACAATGAATTAGATCAGAAGTTTTTGACTAGGAACATCTGACAGAATCTCCTAGGAAGGTATGCTCACCCTCATCGGAGATTCTGTTTCAATATCTGGATGGGACCCAGGCCTCTGGATTTTTAAGTACCTTCCCAGGAGATTCTGACGGCCCTAGGTGAGAACCAGTGAACCAACATACCCTCAGAAGTCTCTTCCATCTCCTCTGGTTTTCCATCTGCATGTGCCAGAGTGTGCTTCCTGGAACACTAAATCCTTAAGTGCCCCATGATCAGAGGTTCCCAAGGTAAGTCAGTTTGGGGAAATGTTACTGCTCTATCTCCATCTCAGAGACTCCCAATGCTGCCCTGGACTGCCTTGGTCCGATGCTACTTTAGTCTGGCGGGAGGCAAAGACTCCTGCTTGTGGGAGCCTGCACTTTGAACTTCCCAACTTCGGTGAAGAAGAAAATCTGGCAAAAACTGAAATCACTATTTGGCTGCTTTGCTTATTACATTCCAATTTGAGTTAATAGAATTATATTATAACAATCGTTGTTGTTGTTATCATTAAGTGCATATGATGTGCCAAGAATTTGAGAAGTGCTTCCGCACATATTTCATCTAGTCCTCAGAATACGCTTCTTCATTTTCCTGATGAGGAAGCAGACACTGAGAGGAAAAGTAACCCTTTCCAGAGTTACACTGCTTGAGGGTGGCCAAGTTGGAACCCCGACTCTGTTTATCTGATGGCAAAGACCGCCGGCTAACCGCACACAAGTAAGCCATACTGTGCTCTGCAGCATACACAGGGACTCGAGTCTTTGCATCAAGAATATGAAGTGATGATTTTGTCATTACCCTCCCTATGTGTGCACTGTAGTAGATATTATTGCACATAAAAATTAATAACAAATGCATTTTGTTCTATTAAGTCCAGCCTCAAAGTGCTTCACAACTGATAAAAAGAAAATATAATTTATAAATAGAAATTGGGCTGAGAGTGGGGCAGCAGTTAGGGGTGTTAGTTCATTCATTAACAGTTTTTGAGCACTCATTTTAAGTAGATCCTTGTTAAGATGAGAGATCAAAAGATGGGCCATTAAGCCCAGAAATATAAAACGTTTCTTATTTAGTCCAACATATCAAAAATATTACTTCAACATGTAATCAATATAAAAATATTAATGAGCTATTTTATATTTTTTTCGTACTAAGTCTTTAAAATTCAGGTGTATTTTGCACTTACAACACATTTCAAGTTCTCAAAAGTTAGACATGGACAGCGCGACTTTCAAGACCCCAGACCCATTGTTTGTAAGCACACTTGCCGGCGGGATTGCAGGGGTTAACCTCCGTCCCACCGCCGGGCAGGACCAGTAAGGGTTGCAAAACTCAGCTCTGCGGAGCATGCCGGGAGTTGTAGTCCGCGCCCATCCTCCACAGGTCTGATGGGAGTTGTAGGTCTCGGACCCGTGGAGCATGCCGGGAGTTGTAGTCTGCGTCCATTCGCCCGCAGGTCTGATGGGCGTTGTGGGCCTCGGCATGCCGGGAGTTGTAGTCCGTTCCCGCTTGTGGCGGGGTCTGCGTATCATGGCCGTCCACTACGTGCTCCCGCACTGTTCCGCTTGGCCCCAGAAAGTTTCAGTTCTGCCCAGCGGTGGACCCACGAGCGCGTAAGTGCCACCGGGAAACCGGCTGGACTCTGGGGGCGCACAGGCTGCTCTTGGCCCCAAGCGGAGAACTTCCCTCCGGACGCAGCTTGTCACCTGTTGCCCTTTTCGTCCCCGCCCATCGCGGGTCTTCCACAGATCCCGGCCGAGCTTTCCCCCTTTCCCAGCGAGCGTGGGGAGCACCTCGGGCCGGTGAAACGGACCCTGGAACCCAAGCTGCCTCTGGTGATCAGTTAGACCCCTCAAACACCTGTTTTAAGACCCCTGACTGCCGTGGGGCAGCAAAGGAACCCACCTGTGGGGGTCTCCTAGCAAGGCTGGGATGTTTAGGCACAATAGGACAGGTCCCCATTTTATGTTTGCATTGTCCGACAGGCCGCTGACCTACGAAGCGTAGTTCCTGGCTTAGCTGTGCCAGGACAGCCAGACGTTCACTTTGCGAGACTCCATTGATGTCCTGGGCTCTCCCCTCCTCTGGGAAAGGGACGGTTGGTTCGTCCCGGAGCGTTCTCAGGTCGCGGCCCACGCTCTTTACCCACTGCCTTTGTGCCCAGGTGCATGGTCTGGAGATCGCCCCCAAGTGATCTTTCCGGAAACCCCTGTGGGTTTGTGGATTCTCTGGTGTGGCTCCTCCGGACTTGGGCTGGAGTCTGTGCTACTGAGAACCTAGGCTGGAGAATGTTCAGGGAGGGTTGAATTTTATTATTTTCTTAAGAAAAGCATGTGTGGTTGACACGTTAACCACGTGGCTGCCTGTTAATGCACATGTGCCCTTCCATGCCCCTTATTACTCTTCACAGTTCCTATTGACGGCCCCCTCTGAAAAAAAAAAAAAATAGAGCACTTAGTGAAACTGCCTAGGTCTGCCACAGCCTCTCTGCCCCTCTGCTTGTCTTACCACAGCAGTTTCCGTTGACGACAGAAATGGGTCAGGGGCTCTGAGGGCAGAGGATCAGGCCTTAATCAGCTCACAGCCCTCCTGCTACCTCCAGCCTGTGGTCTCTGTAGCAGGCTTAACTTCCTTGCCATCTGCCTAATGCGCTGCTGGGTGTTACAGGGAGAAGAGCTGTCTGTCATGCTGAGGTTTTCTGCTTTCAGGGGCCCCCACTTTCTGAAAGTGGGCCTGATCCCCCCTTCTGTGATAAGCCCTGTTCCTAAATTATTGAATGCTCTTGTTCTAGTTGTGGGCCATTATTATTATCACCCTGGAAAGCAGAGGTAATTGTCTCGGTGATGGGCCGTCACCTTGTTTGATTAAAAGGATCTGAAGAGGCTCTTGCTTTACGAAATGGGTTTTCTGCTTCATTTAGTTTTTGTTGTTTTGAGTATTAGGAAAATAGTTAAACATACAGAATCATCGAAAGAATTGTACAGTGAACATACACCTGTAAGATTCTACAGTTAATACTTTACTCCGATGATTTTTGTAGTTGCCTTAGAGTCGATCCTCTAGCCGCTCCTTGGATGGGCTGTGCTGCTTGTGGCCGATTCTGGGTCACCAGCATGGGTTCAGGAGCCACGCTTTTAGCCTGGTCCTTTTGGGGCAGGATGGCTCCCGCAGATGTCTGTAGTGAGAGGAACCATTTAAAACACGTCAGGGAGGAAAAATGATCTTCTGCCCTTCAAGGTTATTCTGGCTGGACTGATAAATGAACATGAGACCGATTAGCAGGAGAAAAACCAAGTTTAATAGTATGTATACCTCCTGTGTACACAGAAGAGACCCAGGAATACTGAGTCACTCACCAGAATGGTGGAAGCCATCACCTTAAGTACCGCCTTCAGCTAAAGACAAAAGATGCTGGGGCAAGTCTTGGGAAGTGACCAGGAAAACAGGGTAAACAAGAGCAAGGTTGTTATGCAGATGAAGGCCCAGCCTTCCCCATTGACTGTAAAGGCAGGCCTGGTTCCCAGAGGGAGAAACTCCCTTACAAATGTAAATGTCCTTTTACTGACAGCGACTTTTAGGTTTTCAGAACTTTCCCCACGTCTGCTGTTTTTTAAAATTAAGTAGCCGAAAGTACTCAGTATCCCGAAGAGGCGTATTTTGGAGTGGCAAGCTCTGCTTCCTTTCAAGAGCAAGACCAGAGCAGCTGGTGACTATGACCCATGTTGGTCCCCAAGGCCGTGGGTCGCTGCCTCCAGAACACACAGTCCTCCCTAATGGGGACAGGTTTGGCTGATGGGTAAACTGTTTTCTAGTGAGTCTAAGGATAACTTTGGTGACTCAAGACTAGAATGCGTTTAAACCTGAGGCAGAGGAAGCGTGTTGTCTAGCTGTGGTCTCACGGTGAAAATCACTGGTAGGAACTGAGTTTGGAGCCACGCTCACTGGAGCAGCCCCAGGCAGCAGAGCAGGTAAGGTCCATTAACTGGTGTCTTGTAACTACCAGAAGCCACCCACAACCAGAGTGGAGTTTGGCCTTGTCAACATCCGCTCGCTGAGTGGCTGGATGTCATTGTCTTGCTCAAAAGATAAACAGTATTTTCTGCTTGTTATCTCAGTGCCAGTTGTGTGTGTTTTAAAGGTCTCCATTGGATTAAAAGCCCTTGTTTAAACAACTAAGTAAACCTGTAGGGCGGGTATTGAAATGTTGCCTTGGGTCTGTGTTTATCGCTGTTTTTGGCTGTTTGTGTCACTGTACTGTCCCCATATTAAGAGCTTCCACTTCAGAGCACGTGGGCTCCGCAGCTTTTAGAAGATGAAGTTGGCAGAGCTGTGTTTAGTCGTGCAGGATGGTTTCAGTGACCATCATTGGTCCTTTCAGTTCGTGCAGGTCCCTGTGGCATTTGAAAGACATCAGGCGCCTGTTTCTAGTTGGGCCAGATCCTGTTTTCAGGGACGAGGATGTGTACATCAGTGTGGTTCTCAGGACAGACTTCAGGAGACCTCGTGGTCTGGTTATGATGCTGTGGCACTGGCCCCGTGGCCGATTCAGGGGCCCAGGGCCAGGTCTGGCCAACCACCTCAGGAGCCCAGAGTATTGCACCCCCGGCCCGGGGCAGAAAACTATTAGGGAAACCCTTGCAATTTAGAAGAAAAGCCTGAAGCAGAAAAAAGGTTCCATGCCAGTCATTGGCATGAGGAGGGCCAGGTCCAGAGAATGCCTGTGAGAGGCCCGGGATGGGCCCACAGGGAGCGAAGGCGGGGTTTAACCTGGAGCTGGGAGCGGTTTCAAGTCGAATCCATAGCCCCAGGTGCTTTTCCTAGGACTTCTGCAGCTTTGGTCAGGAGCTGGGAGGGGACACTTAAGAGCCTCAGCCAGCGTTAGCCACTGACTGGGTAGTCAATTCTTCTATTTCCCCACCTCCTCCATGAAGGGAGGTAAAGGGCAACCTCCCCGTGTTGCCACCAAAACAAAAACAAACAGCAGAAACCCGCACGAGGTAGGAAGAGGTCAAATAACTTCCCCGCGACAGATTTGCTAACCCTGCCTGAAAATAGAGTGGTGCGCTGAACACATCAAGGGTCTCACCCAGTCCTGGCTGCACACACCAGGGGTCTCACCCAGTCCTGGCGTGAGCTTTGTGCATTATTCTTTGCAGAGGTCATGCAGTAGGTAACGTAAGTTCCACATGACTAGTCTGATTGCAAATCTGAATAGGGTCCAGATTCGCAGTCCTCCAAAAGAGAAGACCATTTTCTTGCCTCTCGCCACAGTTCCTACTTCAGAGCCATCCTGGGTCTCGCTTGCCCCTCCTGAATGCCAACATAGCCCCACCCCCTGCTCTGTCATATCCCAGCTGCTATTTTTGTCCCCCAAGGAGCACAGCAGAAGTCACACCCAGCGATGCCCCCCCAACCCTTGCATTGTTCCTGTTTGATGTTTCTAGATCTAGACTCCCAGAAATGGAGGAAGGAGAGGGCCTCGGGGAGGCCCGTGTGAGTCGGGGGTTGGTGGCAGTGGCTGTGGTCATCCTTGTCCTGGGTGGGGTAAAGGAGGCTTCTGGGAAAGGCTGCCTCGGGGTCAGGGCTGTGGCCCACACTCCTGTAGACACACTTAATGCTTTCAGTCCCTGAATTACATTATTCCATCGAAGTAATAACGATAATAATTCAACAATAATGATACGTCTGCAATGACAACTTGATTTTTTAAATGCATTTTTTTAGTTGACATAAAAGTAATTTATGCTCAGTAAAGGAAAATCGAAAAATCAGAAATAGAATTTTTCGAACATTTACACATTTCCCATCATTGAAGGATAACTATTATTATTTACGTGTTGATACATTCCTAGTACATTTCTATACCTAAAGTTTAATTTGATTTGTGGAGCAACAGTGTGTTTGGTTTTGTCTTGCTCGTTCATTCATTCATTCAGCAAGTAATTTATTGAGAGCCCTCCATATGTCAGAACTGTGCTAGGTGCCAGGGAAATAATGAATAAATAATGAATAGCAGTGGAGCTTAAAGATAAGTCGGAAGACAGATTAAACAAGAAATTACCACATGGGCGAATGGCCACAAGAGAAAGGAGAGCCTCCTGCAGTGGGGGCTTAGAATCTTGAGCAGAGTACGGTTTGGCACCTCGACTTTTCATCAAAGTCCTTGTCAGGCCTCAAGTGATCCCTCATTTGTCTATAAGCTCACTGGGGTGTATGCTGTCTGCTTCTCCCCGCTGGGTGTGAGTTCCTTGAAATCCAGGGCTCCACCAGCCTTGTCTGCAGCGGTAGCCCCAGCTCCTGGGTCAGGCCTGCCTCTTAATAGTGGTGCCTAACAAATAAATGCCTCTTGGCTGGCAAGTGATTTGTGAGCACTTACAGAGTACACGCTCTTTCCCGAGGCCGCGTGTAGTGGTGCAGCACTGTCTGTCAGGTTCAGTTCTAATTCATCGTTAGCCGGACTGAGCCCAGAGCTGCGGGTTGTGAGTGCTGCATGTCTCCCCACCTGCATGGGGTTTGCTCAGTTTGGGGGCAGGAGTGATGGCTGCACCAGCTGAGTTCTCACTTGTCTGTGCAGCTGCTACGGAAGCTGCCCAGATTTTCACACGTGCTGTCACCTCCTGGATGTTTTCTCAGGGCTTTGCAATGGCACTGCAGCCTCCAATACAGGTGTATAACTCCTTCCAGAATCAACTGCCCACCTTCCTTTAAAAAAAAAAAAAAAAAAAAAAGCTCCCCCAGGCCCAGAAGCAACAGCTAGGTGTTCACAGGTCCCTCTTGTCCCTGCTGTCCTGGATCAGTGGGCTCGAAGTGGAGCCAGTTTTGTGTGTGTTCCAGGGCGAGTGACTGAGAACCCTGAAGTTTCTGGTGAGAAGGAGGGGCCAAGAAAAGATTCAAAGAAGTGGTGTCAAAGGCTCAGGTGTTCGTTGTCTTTAAGAAAGATGATTGCAAGCCAGCAGGAATGTTTGGGACAGATGACCCGGGCATGCATTTGGCCAATATTTTAATTACAGGTCCGAGGGGTTGGGTCACCTAATGAGCCTTTGTGCATGCGTGCTGACATGTCTGCCTCGGAGCTGGCTTCTGACAGACTCCTGACCCTCTCCCGGGCACCTTCCTAAAGCTCTGCTGAGGGCAGCCCTCCTGCCCACCACCCACTTCAGCGCCACGCCAGCAGGGCCGCAGGCTTTCAGAAGTGCGGGTACCAGCCTGGCACCCCCCCTCCCCCACCCCCAACCCCCTTCGGTAGGTGGTAAGTACATAGATGCTGTCGGGTGTGTTGAACCGGGCCAAGGGAGTGACCTCTTCCAGAAAGGCTTTCTGCCTTTGATCGGAATTGTCCTTAACATCCTTTCTTGGTCTGGGTGGAATTTACAACTGGGATCCTCCATCTGGTTTGAGAGTGGGCAGGGCCCAGCCGTCCGGTGCCGACTCTGGTCTGTTCTTAGCTGCGTGTTGGGAGCAGGTGTGACATTTTGTTGAAGGCTGAAGGCGGGCAGGGTTGTTTTTGTTTTTCATGCCCAAACTTCCTCCCCCCCTCTGATCTGTCCTTCCTTATGCAGTTTACTCATGCTGTATTGTTCCTGCAGAGCCAGTTATATTAGTCATTTACACCATAGTGTAAATAAGCTTACATGAGTTGGTCTTTGTATCTCCATTTGGGACTAAACTGTTGTGTCTTGTTTAAGGCACGTGGGGCTTCTGGGCAGGGATGGGAGAGATGTGGAGGTTGGGGGAGATCCTTTACCTCTAAGGTAGTACCTAGGCCATTCCTGGGTATTCAGGCAGTAGTCCCAGGAAATTAATAAGAATTTTTAAAAAATGCATTTATTCCTTTTCCTCTTTCAGAAGATGGGATGTTTTCAGACATCCTGGATAAGTTTAAACATAATTTTGACTTGTTGGCAAGAGAACCCAGTGTTCCCCCAAATTTTATAAAATTTATTTCTGTGGTAATTGAAAGAGCTTGCTGGAGACTGTGATGACATTTTTACTTGTCATGCAACAAGGACCTTGGGCTCATGGCGGTAACCTGTACTTCGGGGGCCTTGCGAGGTGCGGGTGACCTGCAGTCCTTTGCCTAGGGGCTGCGGCAGCCGTGACGGGGTGGACAGAAGCTCCCTCTGGGTGCCTCCCGATTTGGGGGAGCAGAGGTCAGCTTAGGGTGGTTCGCGCTACAAGTCGGTGATCCCTGTGAGACAGCAGGACATACTTTTGGTCTTTGTCCCTGGTTGCCGGCACGGAGCTAAAACCCTTGGAATTTCCTGCTAGGAGCGTCTTTTGTCATTCCTCACAAACCCCTTTGAACTGGACCAGAGTTTATGCTAATGAGTGGCTCTTGGCAGAGGTCCCCTGGATACCTTCAAGATAGGTTGCCAGAGGAACCTTCGGGAGATTAGAGGGTAGGAACTCGAAAAGGCCACACCCCCAGACCTCCGGGGAGTGGGGGGGGGGTGGGGACTAAAGGTGCAGTTAATCTCCCTGGCCGGTGATGCCATCAGTCATGCCTGTGAGCTGAGACCTCATGAAACCCTTAAACTAGGGGAGGGGGGTGCAGAGGAACTTCTGGTTTGGTGAACACATTAGGGTGCTGGGAGGCGGGGAGCCCCAAGGGCTTGGCAGCTCTATTCACCTCCCAACCGGCTTCTCACTCTCTTTCATTCGTCTGTTTCTGAATGGTTATCCTTTAAAATAAACAATAATAAAAATATGAAACAAAACAAACCATTAATGGCATAATATTTTCTAAGTTTTATGAAGCATTCTAGCAAATAAATTATCAAACCTGAGGGGGGCTCATGGCAGCCCCGGGTTTATAGCCGGTTGGTCAGAAGTGCAGGCATGAGCCGGGGAATTGCCACTAGTGTCTGAAGCCCGGCAGCCTGCGGCCTGAGCCCCTAACCCATGGGATCCGCACTGACCCCAGGAGGTGAGTGTCAGAACTGAATCGAACAGTGGGACACCCAGTTAGTGTCAGAGCTGGTTACCAGTGTGGGGAAAAGCCACACATTTGGTTCAGAAGTGTCTAAAATATATATATTTTTTACCCCTCAACCAAAGGGCAAGGTTATTTGAAGACACAAGAAGTTGACCACGGTGTGGCAAGAGACACTGCCCCCGTCTGTGTCTTTTATTGGTTGGTAATGGCTTTAGACGAAGGAAACAGAAGGGCAAATACTAGGAGTTATCCTTTTCCTAGTCTGTGAACGTGGCATCCCTATGGTGACCTGCTCTTCCAGAAGCTGATTTACCTCCTGAAACCCTGTGAGGTGGCGGCCACAGCTGTGGTGGGAAGCCCAGTGTGACCTCTAGGCCCTGCGGCCAGGTTCCTTGGGCTCATTCCCTTGGTGGTGACGCAGGCTCTTTGGAAAAGCAGCTTGTGTAGTCAGCAGCTGGCACAGCTCGCCCCATGACCCGGGAGCTTGGCGTCGGCTGCACGCACTCCTGGGGTCCTGGGGAGAAGGCCTCCTGGGCTCTGGCCGACATGGGGCGGCTTCACCAAAGCGCCAGAAGGGGCGTGCTTCTGTGCACGTGCAGGCTCTTCACGCCAAGATGCTGGTTTGGTCTGCAAACGTCGTTTCTCCCAAGCCAGGCCCCAAAGAGGGCTGGTTTCTAGGAAATGCAGCTGGCTGTATATTTTCACGCATTGTCCTGGCCAGAGTCTGGATAAGTGAACTCAGAAACTGTTGTCATCACTTCCAAGCTCCACCCTCTCCCACGTGTGCAAGTCTTACCTAGTGTAAGCAAACACGCAGACCCAGTAGGCGTCCTCGGAGGACTCATGGGTATGAGTGTTCTCCCTCCAAGATGAGTGCTCTCAGAAGCTACAACACTCAATAAACTCTGGTCTGGTTTAAAGGGGTTTGTTAGGAATGAAAAAAGACGCTCCTGGCAGGAAATTCCCGGGGTTGACAACATTCAGAAAAGAGGAACACAAGAAACTGGCCTTACCACCTCCGCCCCACGCCCTTCCTCCTTGGGTCTCGGACCTGCTGTTCGTGTTTCAGGCCATGGCCATCGCAGCGTGTCTGCCACCCTCGCTCTTCCCCAGGCAGAGTTAATTTTCCCTCCCTCAGGGCTCACTGCATCTTTCAGAATTCATCACAGTGCCGCTGTTTTTGTTGACATATAATTTATAGGATGTGAGTTATGACAAATACATGTTCATCGGTTATATACAGTCATGTAACCACCACCACAGTCAAGACAGAACAGAATTTCCCACCCCCCCCCAAAACATTTCTGCATACTCTTTTGTAGTCAGAGCCTCCCTTCACCCCCAGTCCCTGGCAACCACTGATCTGATTTGTCCCCAATGCTTTGCCTTTGCAAGAATATGAGACTGAATCATAAAGTATGTGGCCTTTTCAGTCCGGCTTCATTGGCTCAGCATAAAGCACTTGTGTGTATCTGTGGTTTGTGCCTTTTCATTGCTGAGTACCCATGACTTTTTATCCGTATCTCTGCATGGGTCTCATCCACCGTCTCCTGATACCTGGATGTTTTTCTGTCTTTCTCCTTGCTGCTCAGCTGAGCTCCTCCAGGCTTGGACTGTGCCTTGCAAGACTCTGCGTCCCCAGTCCACACAGTGGGCACTTGACAGAGCGTGGTGCCAGGGTGGCCGCGCGCTGACGGTGCTGAGCCTTGCTCCTCTGCCTCTCCGGGAGGAGTGAAATGTCTCTGGGCAGCAGAGCTCCTGCGGGGCCTGGCCGAGCCTGGGCTCCGGCTCTCTAGGGCCCTGGTTGGTCCCTGCCCGGGCTCTGTGTTCAGCAGGCAGCCTGGAGAAATGCCCCAGGCTGGGCAGGCTGGCTTGTAAACCACGTCCACCCTCAGCTTGGTGTCTGTGACGGGCAGGGTACCAGCCCTTGCTGGGGGAGCTCTGGAGGGGTCTCTGTGCCATGAATTACTGAGAGCAGGTGCAGGTATGCACCTGTCTCCTTCCTCTCAGGCCAGAGAAGCCCTCTTTGGGTCTCGTTTTCACAGAGTCACAGCTGCCCTGGCTCAGGCACACCCGCCCCCAGCAGGCCCTCGTCACCTCAGGCTGACACTGGGATGCTCATGCAAGTATTTGGAGACGCTCGAGGTTGGGGACCGGTTCTCTTCCAGGGTCTTCTTGCCTTGACGCCTGGAGCAGGAGGGAGAAGATGGGAGTGAGGGGCGTGAGGGCCAGCGCGCTTTAGAAACACTCAGGGTGGCGGCCCGTTGTATGGGCGATGCTGGAGTTCCAGGGTGGTTCCTAGAAGCCAGGGGACGTGGGTGGTCATTTGCTGTGGTGACAGTGACTCCATCGTAAATCCAGAGTTTTAAATCAGGCTGACCAGGGTACCGTTTACAATTTACTCCGTGCTGGCCCATGGCCTTCGACCAGTGACATGACTTCTCTGAACGCCAGTTTCTCCTTTGCATGTTCCCTGTCCATCTAGGGTGAAACAATCACGGTAAAGCACCTACCAGGGGCACCCAGTAGGCCCTCCGTTCGTGGCGGCTGTACTGTGGCCTCCTCTCGACCTACCACCACTTTGCCAGCAACTCGACAACCAGTGACATGTAGGGAAAGAATTAGAGCTTCTAAAAGAAGGACACAGCAGTGTCCAAGTGCCTGTCCAGGCCTCTCTCCAGTGCCGCTCATATCTCCCCATCCGTGTTGGTTTTCGGCCACTACTTGTCCTTAAATCACTTCAGCAGCCACCCAAGTGGGGCTGGTAACTCAGGACTCACCAGCCACAAGAGGACAGTAACCGAGCTTAAAATAGATGTGTCCCTTGACTGGTTCCGAGGGCTGCGGAGGCCCCCCTGATGGCGGGCCTGGCGTGGCACCCTCCCCCCCGACACCCAGGCAGAGCTGGACTCTGGGCAGCGGGAGCCGCAGACCTCCGCCGGAGGGGAGCCGGGTCCCCACGAGGCAAGCCAGGCGTCCCTTGGTCCGGGAGCCCTGAGGGTACGTGTCCTTAGCCTCTCGCCCACCGCTCCCGGCCAGAGGTCACTGACCAGCTCTCCAAGAAAGCAGGCCCCCCGGGGAGGCTGTGTGGCCGGGCGTGGGGAGATGGGGCTGGTGCTAGCAGGCACCTGGGCCTAGCTTAGCCGCCAGTGACGGGGGCTAGACTGGTTCTGGCCTTGGGGCGTGTGGCGTCCCCGGGAGGCATTTTCCGCGGTGGAAAGTGAGGCTGTGCTGTCTGCGAGGGCGAGTGGGAGGGGACCCACGGGGACAGGCCGTGCTGTTGGGCCGGCCTCGTTTCTTCTTAAGACCCAAACCAGGTCACCGTGTCTGAATAGAAGCGTGTCAGAAGCCAACCCGGGAATGCCCACCAAGCAAGGCCCACACAGAAGGGTCAAGCCCTGCCCGTCACAGGAAAAGGCCCAGACAGGGCGGCTTTCTGCCCAGAGCAGCATTCCCCTCCTGTCTTCACCTTATGTCTGTGACTTTGACTGCTGCCTCCATCGCTGCCTCCTCCCCCGTGCAGGTGCCCCCATGGAGTCTGACTTCTGACCTACCCCAGGCAGGAGGCGCACAGCCAAGACCGCAGCCCGCAGCCCGTCGCCATGGCTGCCACCAGTGGGGAAGGCCAGCTCCAGAGGATCATCCGCGATTTGCAAGGTACGGCTGGGCTGCACGGCGGGCCGGGCTCGTGTAGAGGGGGCTGGGACTGTGCTCTTGCTGTTGCCAGTTGAAATTGAGCCCGTTCAGCTGTGTTCACCCCTGGAGTAATCGGAGCCGTCAGGACACATCGTATTGAAGTATTTGGTGCTCAGATATCCATCCTCAGAGCACTGTAAAGCCGCTTTGTAAACAGAATCAAATAGTCCTTTCCAAGTCTGCATCTGATCTGTGTGTGTGTGTGTGTGTGTATGTGTGTGTATATCTGAAACACAAGCCTCGGCTCTGATGACGTTGGGACAGTTGGGGAGCACTGTTTGCTTTCCCCCCAAGCCGGAGGACCAGATACTCGCCTTTCTTGTTTTGCTGCCTCACCTGGTGGCGATGGGCAGACGGCCCGCTGCCTCCAGGCCTTCCCGGGGCGCAGCCGTGCCCAGTGAGAGGGGCCGCCCTATAGGTCCTCAGTGGAGAGAGGCGAGGCGGGGACGGGGCGTGTGAAGTGGGGCAGAGCTGGGGAAGGGAGGGATTTCTCTGCGGGCGGCAGAGGCCCAGGACCGGAGTTCTGCTTTCCAGGCGATGCCCCCAAGGTCAGAACTTGGGCAGTTTTCCGTCCCCTGCAGGCCCCCGGCTGGTCTGGGAGACCCTGTGGAGCTTGAGCACATCTGCAGCAGCGTGCTCTGAAGCTCACCACTTCCTCCACGTCTCAGAGACCACAGTGGCACCGTCCTGCCAGACTGACGGCCCGGGTTCTGAAATGCTCAGACACAGTGACGACGCGCAGTTGTCTTTCTTACCCAGGGCCATCGGGCAAGTGCGGGGAGGCCGCAGTACAGTCCTTATTCTGAAGGTCACGGTCGAGGAGATGATCACTTTCTCAGGCTTATCTCCTATTTGTATAGCACTTTGGGCCTCTAATAGCTCATAATTACATGACACTTCCTATGTGCCAGGCACAGTCCTACACATCTTACAAATGCTAACTCACTGCGTCCTCACGTTTGGTTCTGTGAGGTAGGAACCATCACTTCCCATTTTGTAGACGCAGAAACAGGCACCGAGAGGTTCAGTGACTTGCCCATGGTCGCACATCCTGTCGGGCAGAGCCTCGGTGTGCATACACAGCTGGTGCTGGAGTCATGTTCTCAACCACACCAGTCTGCGTTCCGCTAAAGTGTTAGGTGCTACACACACACACACACACACACACACACACACACACACACTCACTCACTCACTCTCTCTCTTTCTCTCTCTCTCTCTCTCTCTCTCTCTCTCTCTGTAAAATGCCAAGTCCTGCACATCTGAGTTTGCGTTGGCCTGCAGCAGCTCTGTGAGCATTCTCTGTTGTAGCATCTGATTCTCCAGCTGACCGTGGGACCCAGGGGTCCTGACTGGCGGAAGAGAAGGACCCTGGTAGAGCCCCGGACCAGGGAGGAGGACAGGCGCTAGCATTTGTTCAGATGCCCTTTTCCACCCATGTACTGGCTGTGTCAGGTCATCCCTGATGTATGTCCCAAGGCCCCCTCAGCGTCCTATACACATTTCTCAGAGCACTTCAGTGGGAATTCTGAAAAGGTACCCATTCTCAGTACCCTTTCTTTCTGTCTGCTGGCACCTGTCTCAGCACACAGCAGAGCTACAGCATCTGCCGTGAGTGGTGTGTGCCTAACTGAGGTGTCCTTGTGCAGTGGGCAGCCTGCTTGTCCTGCTGACAGCAGTTACAAGGCCCCTGGTGTCAGGCAGGCTCGGGTCAGCTCCTGGCTCCACCTTGTAACCCTGGAAAAAACTGCTGCTTTCACTTGCGAGGTACGTTTGGCGATCACACCCACTCCTCAAGGTCGTTGACAGAAGCAAACATGTAATTCCCGTAAGACTAGGAGTGTTCAGAAGTCATGCTTTTGGATTAGCAGAGCTTTGAGCCAAAACCTTGATGTTGCACATCCAGGTCTGTTTCTTTCAAGAAAGATTTCAGGAGTTCCTAGATCGGGCTGTGAGCATCAGCCCAGCCTGAAGGTGGAGAAGGGAGGCTTGTGTCTTTTCCGGCCCCTGGCTCCCCGGTTCTCACTGCCAGCCCCACAGACACTTCTCGTGGGGCGCAGCTGGGGCACAGACACTTGTGAGAATCAGTCCCAAGAACCTGTCTTTGCCATTAGCTGACCTTGGCCTGAGGGGTCAGCGTCGATTAAACTTGAGCAGCCCAGGCTCAGCCTCGGTGCTGGGCAGACCCGCTCTTCGCCAAGGTGCCAGGGGGCGGGCAATCATCAGAGAAGGAAGTTCTGTCCAGCGTGTTCCAGCATTCTCAGCTGGGGACATTTCCCCATGTTCCAAACCAAAGCCAGCTTCTGACAGTTCCTCTGTCCCGTGGCAGAGGCTATGAGTGAAGGTCAAAGGTGATTTCCCCCTTTTCTGCAGAAGGAGGTGAATTATCTTAGGGGTGAAGAGGTGGGTTCTAAAGTAAGGAGCCCTTGAGAAGACCGAGGTTCTTGTTCCAGCTCTGCTGTTCACACCCAAGGTCTTCAGCCAGGTGTTTTCACCTCTCTGAGTTCCTCGTCTGTACAATTCTAAGTTGTATCCCTACCCCCCCCCCCATTTTAACAACTCTAAGGTTGGAATCGTCTTAAAATCAATTGCATCTTAGAATTGTTGAAATAAAGCAACGTGAGCCTCACAGTGCTGGATGAAATGAGAAAGACGTGCAGAGGCCTGGCCCCTGAAAGGCACTCAGTTAACAGAGGCAGGTACTGCTGCTGTCGTTTGTGGGACGGCCATTACTATTGCACGTTCTGGGTCTTCCTGAAGCCTGGACTTCCCGGTACTGAGCAGCAGGGTGATAGCAAAGAACGAGAAACGTGGCCAGAATAAAGGGTAGAGCTTTCTGGAAGTCAGGATTAGGAGATTGCCGAATGAGTCGTCCACACGGCCAATATTTGTTGACCAGATATCTGCAAATTCCGAGGCCTGCATGTCGGGCCTACAGGGATGACCCAGAAATGTGCCCAGCCAGCAAGCTGGGGTGAAGTGCCTCTGACTTGGCGTCCCCTCCCATAGGTGTTGACATACCACTTCACATTCCCAAGGTGCTTTGCCGTCGTCGGCCCCTTACTCCTCGTGCTTCCCGAAGTTATTCTGCTTCTCTCTCTGAGGTCGGTGTCCACTTGGTTACACTTTCCTGTTTATTTTATTGTCTTAAAGATGTGGTGACAGAACTGAGCAAAGAGTTTAAGGAAGCAGGAGAACCCATCACAGATGACAGCACCAGCTTGCATAAGTTTTCTTACAAACTCGAGTATCTCCTTCAAGTAAGTGACTCCTGTAATGCGTTGAATTCCACTCTGCTGTCTCGTTCCCCTTTGGGGTGACTCATCAGCTTTCAGGATGTGGTCCCCGAAGCCTAGTAGAGCCCTTAAGCTGTCCCAGTTAGACTGAAGGTCAGAGCAGTCCCCAACGAGAGCTCGGACCTCCAAGTGCCATCCACTGGGAAATCAGAATGTTGCCCCTTAGGATGACTTGGGAATCCAGAACATTCTGTAGAGATTTAGTTCATCTTGAGGCAGGTCATAAGGTCACTGTCACATTCCCCTTTGAGAGTCTGGTGAGCACTGTGGGGTCGCCCCTTAAACGAACGTGCACATGTGTGTGTACAGCCAGGCACACACTTTCCAGGAGCATGTGGACCCCCTGAAGATCATCCATAGGCCCCCATTTTAGAGCCTTGCTGCTCGAAATGTGGTCACCTGGGAGCATGCCGGGAACGTATTCTTGGGTCTCACCCTGACTCCCCGCCACCAAATCAGGAAGTTTCATTTTAACCTGCCCACAGCAGAATGCTTGTGTCTGCTTGGTCCAAGAAGCACAGATCTAGAGGACTCTGCAGGTGTGGAAAAGCACAGGCAAAATACTACCACAGAGAGACAAGGGACCAAATCGTCACAGAAGTCATCTTAGGGTATTAGGTGCTATAATTTTTTCTTCATTTTATCCAGGTTGCTAACAGTATATGTGTATCTTCTATAATCAGGAAAAAAATGCTCTAAAATGTTATAGCACAATACGCATTTTGAACTCCAATAGTTTGCAACGCCACATCCCCCCATAGGCTGGAGGGTGGAGGAGATGCCCCCAGCGCGCCGAGGGGTTCACCCTTCGCCTGCCTTTCAGCTGGTTCTCTGTTTCACGTTGTGAAAACATTTATGGACCGTTTTTTTTTTTTTTCTTTCAGTTCCTTTTCGTTTTGGTTTTAAAATGACATAGCTGACATTTGAATTTATCGTATGAATATTGAAACATTATTGGCACTTGAGTAGTGGCAGAAAATGCCACTGACTCATGTCCTTAAATTGAGACATAGTTAACACTCTGCACGCTGTCCTCGGGAACTTTTCACTTGTCTTTATCGTAAGTCGTTATATATCATGAGTTGTCGATAGCAACTTTGTGGTCTTCTGCTGAGCTCTGCACAGTGCTCCCTTTAAGGGATAAATCTTTGGTGGGTAGCGGGGAGCTATTATTCCTGAATCTTAGAGCTGTCTGACCTTGAGGTAGGTACTTAACCTCTCCGAGCCCCAGTTTCCTCATCTGTAAATTGGGGATTATAACACCTTCATTCGCTATTAAACAAAAATGATGCCAGTAGAGGGCCTTGCCCCAATGCCAGGCAACTAAGAAGCTGTTGTTACTGTTTATCGTATAAACGGTGGGATGAACAAGAGTGGGTTCGGCCCTCTTCTCTCTGTCCTTTTCCCTGCCCAGTTCGATCAGAAAGAAAAGGCCACCCTCTTGGGCAACAAGAAGGACTACTGGGATTACTTCTGTGCCTGCCTGGCCAAGGTCAAAGGCGCCAACGATGGGATCCGATTCGTCAAGTCTGTCTCGGAGGTGAGCACGATGGCCAAGGGCCTCAAGTCCTCCTCTCGCCTGCTTGAAGCATCTTCTGCGGAGAGCTTTGCCGCAGACAGTTGAGTGGGGTTCACAAGTGGTAAAGTGCGGGTGTACTCAGTGCCCAGGGCTGGCTCAGAAAAGCCACCTGCATGAGTGTTAACCAGGCTGAGGAACGGCTCAGCCCTGGCTCTGTCACTAGCCCACAACCCGCACATTGCCTTCTGGGCAAGCTGTTCACCCTGTGGGCTGCTCATGGTGCCCCCAGGAGGGGTGCAGCACTGGACACCTCCACCTCGTTAAGTCAGGATGGGATTCTTAGTTCTTCAAGCTGCTTTCCTTGCAGTTTGCCCAGAAAACTTGCATTTGAAATGAAAAGAGTGATATGGGATCTTGAACGTCATTTCTTAAAATGCTGGTATGCTAAGCAGGCTCCTATGTTCCGTTCTGAGCCCCTCGAGCAGAATGCCATGGCGTTGCTGGTGTAAAAAGCTCCAGAACAAAACAAACACACTTTCATTTATTCATTCTCTCCCCCCCCTCCTCTCCTCTATCTCTCTCTTTCTCCCCCTCCCTTCCTCTTTTCCTTCCCCCTCCCCCCATAAGCCTAGTCCATCTGAGAGTAAAGAACTTTGCACATTAGGAAGCAGATAACCCCCTAGATTTAGGGCAGGAGGCCTAAAGGGCTCGTACATTTCACCTTTCCTTTCAGTGTCTCGTCAGTAAGATTGGAATCACTTTAAGCCAGCAGGCGTGCTCCCGGGCTGGCCTCCCAGAAGGCCACAGAGTCAGGCGCTCTGGGAATCACTCCTTCCGGCCATGCCAGCTGGAGCCGGGTGGGTTGCTTCTTACGGAGAATGACAACTAAACCGACACTGAGGGCTGAGCATTTCCCACCGGCTGCACCCTCTGACATCTGAGGCAGTGAGGGCGGCCCCTGGCGTGGAGTCCGTTCGTGTCCATGTAGCACACTCAGGTCTCATGAGGTCTCGCCTGCTGGAGCTGTCAGGGTCGTGGCGTGGAACATGCTTTAATGTGTCATAACTCCAGAGAGGGTTCTCATTGTCGTGCCCTCTCCACAAACCTAGAAGGCCTCTCGTTGTCACTCCTTTCCATTCTTCAGAGCAGCTGAAGCCTTCGACCTTGTGACTTCAAACAGCTGAAGTCCAGAAGTAAATTTAGTTCACTCCTCATTGCCCAGGGTTGTAAAATGCTCACATCTGCTTTTTAGCTAGTTTCCTCTTCTTTTCTCATAATGCAGTCAAACCTTTAGACACTCCAGGGCCAGGGAAACTGACTTCTAGAAGCAAAAGCATTTCCCGCTTGCCCAGGCATTGCTGGGTTTTGGGTAGCCGGCATAGGCTCTGCTTCCCGTGGGGTCCAGTTATCTCATCCCCGCTGAGGACTGCTCCGTGGGGCACCGCTGAGTGGAATGGCTGGGAATGTCACTTAGGCAGGATGGGCTGCTGGCTACTTGAGTTAACTTCAGTCAACAATCAAGCGCCATCCAGGCCGACAAGCCAGAAGGTGAAATTTAACGAGTAGGAAGCGTTGCTGGGCCTCTCCGATCCCTTTGGGGTGAGGCAGCCACTTCCAAAGGCTCAGAGCGGCCTCACCCCGGTCCGCGTGCACTAAACCGCGGTGCAGCTGGGCGCCAGGCTCCTGGCCCAGCGGCCTGGCTTGACGCAGAATCGGCGCTCGTGTCCCCTGCGGATTTCCTGTCCTTCGCTGCTATGGTGTCACTTCCCGGTACAGCGCATGCGAGAGTTCTGATAAAATGCTAAAAAGTTGAAGGAATCAGGTAACGAAAGTGGACCCATGATCTCACAAACAGAAAACAAAAAGGGGGTGCAGCACTTGCACGGGCCGTACAGAGGACTTCCGTTCTCCACAAGGTGTGCAGAAAGACCTCCTAAAGTCAGCAGCTCCTTTCACGTGTATGTGAACGAATTCCCTTAATAGCCCCGACTAAAAATATAGACTCACGTGTTTTCCAGTAAAAATTAAGTGTTCTAAATGCTGTTACGATGGCCATTCGCTAAGGACTAGCCCTCCTTTGGGAGCTAGGGGACAGGGTGGCCGCATGAGGTTCTACACAGTTCACGGGGCCTGTGCATGGGGGTGTTTGTGTGACTGACACACTTCACCTCACAGTGCCTAGCTCGGCTGTCCTCAGCCACCTGAGTCCCCTAGTTATCACCACTGAACACTTCGTTCTCACCTCACTCATCAGTGGAAAAAGTATCTAGACACAGGGATATCGTCAGGATTGGGCATCCGTCACGATCGACTGTCTGCAGACCCGCCACAGTGAGTTTGGTAAAGCCGGAGGCCGGGCTGCCACCCACCTTCATTTCCAGGCACCCTGATTTTGCCTCATCCCCCCAAAACTCAAAGGGAGAAGTGTCCCACAGCCCCTGAAGTTCATGAGGTTTCACACCTTTTTATTTTGAAAAACTTCTTCGCGTTGTGGTATCATTTCCTTGAGTCATTCGTCGCTCTGGGCTCGGAGCCCCGTGTACCAGGATGTTTACACCACGGCCAAGGTGCAGTGCTCGAGGCTGCGCTGTGCCTTCCTGTCCCATCCGGTGCCGCCGGCGGTTTGTCAGTACTATGGAGGGGTGCCATCCGCGCGGCCCGACCACTGCCCCCGCCCCTGCCGGCTCCAGCAGGCGGGACATCCACTTCTGCAGGCTGAGGAGGGCGTGGGCCTTTCTTTTCTGGCCCCACTCGGGGCCAGAGCCTGACGGGACAGGCGTGCGTGGTTAGTGCAAGGTTCTGAATCCTGCCTACTGATCCTGCGCTCCGGGCCTGAACGTCAGGAGTGTGAATCCTGCTTTGCGGGCTGGTCTCAAGTGTCCTCTGTGGCTTTTTCCTTGATCCCATCCATGTTGGCGGCCGTATATCCACAGCTGGCAGAGTCTCTCACCTGCAGACCCCACCCTCATCACAGCAAGCTCCCAGAAACCTCTTTAGAAGTCACATTTTGGCATGTGACTTCTAAAGACAGGCCTGCACCTCTGTCCACCTCAGACTTCCTGAAATAGAACCATGCCCATTTTTTTGTCACCCCAGTGTGACTGGGCCACCTAGAGACATTTCTGCCCTCACCCCCTGTGCACCTTCTGACTACATGCAGTGAATTTATATAGCTGAAAAGAAACCCACAGGAAAGTGTAGATAGATAACGTGGATTTCATGGATCGTTTCATGAGGACTCAGAGGAGGCAGTTCTTCATCCATCAGAACTTCTTAGACATTCCCCTTCCACACCTCTGTCTTTTGCCCTCCTCCCCTTCCCCCTTCCACAAGCCCTGGAGGCCTCTTCCCTCACACCCCTTCTCCCAACACCTCAAAAACAAACCCAGACATCAGCCAAACTGAGAGCATCTCTCACTCAGGTTCAGTTTTGGAGTGAGAAGCCCCTTATTTACCTCCAGGTTTTATTCCAGATTTTCCAAATATAGTCATACAGTTTTGACTCCAAACCCGAGACTGATGGAGCAGAGGAGGGAGGACGACGTTGCAGTGGGACCCACACGTGTTGGAGAGTCTCTTGTGAACACACCGTTCTTGACCTATTTGCTGGAGTCTGCAGGTTATTCGTGGGTGGAGGCCTGCAAGAGGTCCACCCCCTTCAGGCTGCGCTCTCTGGGACGGCCCGATCGAACGTTTTGTGTCCTTTGAGGGGCATGAATGAGTGAAGCCACTCAGTAGGGTAGAATTGGGTGACATTTTCTGCCCTGTCTATGTTTTATGTAAGCCATCTTGGAGGCCAGGTCTCTAAGAGTTAGGCCAACAGCACTTCATTTCTGTGTAATTTACCTTTTCCAGCTCCGAACGTCTCTGGGGAAAGGAAGAGCATTTATTCGCTACTCCCTGGTGCACCAGAGGTTGGCCGACACCTTGCAGCAGTGCTTCATGAATACCAAGGTGACCAGGTAAATACGTGAAGTGCGGGTTGGCCCCCCATTCCGTTCAAAAAGGAAGTGAAGTCCCCTCGTTAATAACAACTGCAGTTGCATCACCTATTTGTGTCCCATTGTGACACAAGCAAAGCCCCTCCACACCTGTCGTCCCCTCCTGCCTCTCCCTGTCGCAGTCCTCGATGTGTGTGGGGCAGGCAGTGCGGAGCGGGTACAGGTGAGGAAGATGATGCTCAGAGCGGCTGAATGCCTTTCCATGGGCCCCAGCGATGCTGAGTCGTGAAGCAGGAGCTTGGGGCCAGGTCTCAACTTAGTTTTCCCTGGTGGACGGCATGGCCTTCCTTGGTGCTGACACTAATGGATGGACACACCCCACTTGTCACTCTGGATCAGTGGGCTACAGCCTTAGTGTCTCAGCAGAGTCACCTGTGGGGTTTTTAATGCCATGGAACCTGGGACCTCACCCCAGAGTCGAGACCTGCTGGGAGTGTCTGGGCTCCCTGGAGATACTGATGGGAGGCCAGTTGGGGAGCCTTTGTGCCGCTAGTGGTGAAGAGGGTGGGGGTCGGGGAGGGAGACAGGAAGGATTCAGTGTGGAAATTGGGAGAAGACATCAGTCAGACTGGGAGCTGCAGATCGGCACCGGTCCGGTGAACTCTGGGTCGCCCAGCACCCCTTTTCCAGCTTCTGCCTCCCCTCTCCCTGGGGAGCATTCTTCCAGGGAATAGGTCACTTCTGAATTTTTTTTTTAAAAAAATTTCATTTTGTCCCTTTAAGACTGATTTGCATGAAGAGGTATTCTCATGCACGTGACAGACTTTGTGAATTCATGTGAGTTGAGAACCTCCACACATTTGATTTGAAGGTTACTTTGTTCTAGATGTTTGGTGAAAACCATCATAAACGACTTGTCTTCCGATGTATCAGCCAGATAGCTCTTTAAACTCATCGGTGTCGTCCTTTTAAATTCTTGCTGCTTCCCGGAAGCGAAGCGACCAGCACCCCACAGTGCAGGGCTCTTGTGCCTCGGCTTTAACATTGATGTCACTACAGAAATGAGTAGTGAGTGACTTCAAAGTCTTCTACTGAGTTTTCAGAATGAACAGAGGCTGAGGTTTTCTTTCAGAAAAGGAAGTGTTCTTTCCCCTGGAGCTACCCTCTCTTGACAAGTAATTGATTTAAAGTTCCTCATATCTTTTTGGGGAATAGATATGGTAGAAATAACAAATGAATAAATATCTAGTTCACTTGAGCAGGTTCCTTCGAGAGCAAGCTCATTGGAGAGCCACTTGCTCTTACAGGGGAAATCACTGTGGGGCCCAGGCGGCGGCCTGTGTCTGTCTAACTTGTGTAACCCGAGTTGGATGTGGCTGAGGCCGAGCCGTGCTGACCTGACTGCTGAAAGCCACTCTCGCCTCAGCTGTCTGAGTTTGGTGATCTGTGCCTTGTGTCTCCCTGCAGTGACTGGTACTATGCAAGAAGCCCCTTTCTGAAGCCCAGACTGAGCTCCGACATCGTGGGCCATCTCTACGAGCTGACTGACGTCCAGTTTGACCTGGCGTCGCGAGGCTATGACCTGGATGCTGCCTGGCCCACGTTTGCCAGGTATTTTGAAGAATTGCTTCGTTAAAAAGACGGGAAAGGGATGTTTTGAAGGTTGCCTCATCTACTCAAAGAGTCTTCGTTTGCTCAGTAAATTACACAAAGTTTTGTGACTCTCACACATGCTAAGTTTACAGACACAGAACATTCAGGCTCCTCCCCGAAGCTGACCTGATTGGCCAGGTGTTATGAACCATGGAGATGCTTATGCTAAACCCAAGGCATTTTAATGTGTTAATGACAATGTGGGGAGGAGCAGGTGGGCTTTATTCAAACCATTTGTGTTCTTAGGCAGTTAGATTATAATGGAGGCCTTGCAGGTAGCAAGAGAGAGGCTGAAAGCTACAGCCCATCCATGGAGGGATGGCTGGTTTGCATTTCTTACACCATATGGCACTCACCACACCATGCATTTGAATCCTCACAACCAGCCTGGGAGGGCTGTGCTGAGGAAACAGTCTTGGAGTGAAGGGTCAAACTCCACCTTACGGCTGGTGGGCAGCAGGGCCAGGGCACCAGACTTAAGTTAAACTCAAGTCCAGCATTCTTTGTTTTAGTTCACATTCTGTTAATAAGGGTTCTAAATTTTTAATTTTCACATTCTGTATTATGGAACATTTTCTGTGTCAAGAATGGTATTATCTATAATGGTATCCATGTGCCAGCCACCAAGATTTAATAGCCAGCATTGGTCATATTCATTTTTACTTCATATTGTCCTTTTTAAAATGTTAGTTTTGAAATTATTTTAGAATTACTGAAAAGCTACGGAAATAGTACAGAGTCCTTATTTATCCTTCATCTCTATTCTCGTTATCAGTAGATTACCACAAGTATTTTATCATTCTTTACATATACGTATCGGTTTATTTCCTAAGCCATCAGAGAGTGAGTCACAGACTGAATTCCCCTGTACTCCAATACATGTCATTGTGTGTTTTCTAAAATCAAGGATGTTCTCTTCTGGAACCTCAGGACAATGATTAAAATCAGGAAACCAATTTTGATACAATACTACCATGTAATTCACAGACTTTATTAAGAATTAATGCTAAGAATTATCCCAGTGTCATAACTAAGATCACATGTTGCAGTTACCTGTCACGTGTCTGTTTTGGAACGGCCCTCCTTCATCTGGAACAGTTTCTCAGTCTTTGTTTTTCATGGCAGAGACATTTTTTGAAAAGGACAGGTCGGTTACTTTGTAAAATGTTCCTTACGGGAGTTTGTCTAGTGTTTCCTCATTATTAGATTCAGGGTAAGCATTTTTGGCAGAAATACCTCAGGTGCTGTGTCCGTGTCAGTGTGTTCTGTCCGGAAACGCAGCATGTATATTTGTTTCATCGTGAGCGCGGTTAAAGTGACTAGTTCTCTCATCGTAACTAATACGTATCTTATAGTGAGGTGCTTTGAGATTAGGTTATTACCCTTTTTCTTTTAATAAATCTCTCACCTGTTAGTTTTGCTATCCCTTGATAATTCAGGCAAGATTTTACTACGTGCGAATCCATAAATAGTTTAAATATATAGTTTTCTTTTGCATACATCGAGTCACGAGATAGCTACCCTTTTGCAGCTTGCTTTTTTCACTCCACATAGTCCTTGAGATTTTCGTCTGTATTTGCACATGGAGTTGTAGAGATGCAGAGTAGGGGTTGGCCGCCACGGCCCCCAGGACAGTTTGTAACACAGCGTTGCCCATCGTCTGCACGTCATCTGTGGCTGCTTTCGTGCTACGGTGGCAGAGTCAAGTTGTTGTGACAGATCATAAGGCTTGCAAGCCCAAAATATTTACATCTGTCCTTTACAAGAAAAAATTGCCCACCCGTGGTGTGGGGCATTTTGTTGTGTGAATAAGCCGCAGTTTATCTGTTTCTCTAGCAATACAGAGTTAGGCTGGCTCCGCCTTTTCCATCACCGTGCGGCCAGGAGCACGCCCCTAGGTCTCCGTACGTGCACACGTGACCGTCTTCAGAGTAGATTCCGACCAGCGGAGATGCTGGGTTGTGGAGACCAACAAGTTTTGCAATGGAGAAGGCTTCTGGTGAAATTGGGCATTATCACACAAGTGTGTGTGTTTCAGGGCTGTCAAATAGAACTTTCCTGCAGTGAGAAAAAGGTTTTGTATCTGCACTGCCCTGTGTGGTTACCGGAGCCAGAAGCGGGTCCTTAGCCACGTTACGGGTGTGTGTAGTTACATAGCGGTGAGCACGAGCCCCTAATCCTGGTGTGACCTTTCTTTACCAGATGGACTGCCACTCGTTCCCCACTAGCAGAGAGACTATATAGCAAGCACCAAACGTTAAGGAAAATTTAAACCCCAAACGGGGAAGCGTCGTGTTCATTCACTTAGTTCTTTTTGGCGCTGGGAGGAAAGCCATCGTGCCTAACTTTAGCAGAGGAGTGAGCCCCTTCGCTACAGACCGGTGTGAATGTGTTCTTTGGTGGGAACTGGGGGGGTTTTCCTTCTCATCCCCTGTCTGGGAGGGCATTGGCCCCCACTACCACCCGGTTGCCTAGTGACAGCCGAGCCCTTCGTGTGTGCATATTCCCTGCTCTGATGCAGGTATGTCCGTTTTGTGGCCCCACAGGAGGACGCTGGCCACCGGCTCTCCAGCCTACCTGTGGAAACCGCCCAGCCGGAGCTCCAGCATGAGCAGTTTGGTGAGCAGCTACCTGCAGGTAATGGCAGAAGGGCTGGGGGTCCCCTGGCCATAGTGCCAACCAGGGCACATCCCTGCCCCTCGCAGCTCAGGGGATGCTCTCAGACACCTGTTGTTCCAGTCGGAGCAGTAGTAACCCTCAGTTACACCTGCTGTTTCCTACAGCCCAGGTTTTTATAACCAAGTAGAACTTAGGCCTTTTAAAAGTGAAGTTATTTTATAAGCAGTTAAACAGTGTGTTGAAAAGCACCAGAGTCAAATCCTGACTAGCTCAAGAGACTCACCTGGGGTCACGTAATTGCTGTATTTTAACTTTTCATTAAGCTTTTCCAAGTAGCCATGCAGCTTAATTCCAAAGCCACTTGTTTTTTTGTTTTTCCTCCCCAGACTCAGGACATGGGCTCCAGCTTTGACCTGAACAGCCCCTTAAACAACGAGGCACTGGAGGGCTTCGATGAGATGCGGGTGGAGCTGGACCAGCTGGAGGTGCGGGAGAAGCAGCTGCAGGAGCGAATGCAGCAGCTGGACAGAGAGAACCAGGAGCTGCGGGCAGCCGTCAGCTCGCAGGGAGAGCAGCTGCAGATGGAGAGGGAGAGGGGCCGTGCTGCCGCCGAGGACAACGCTCGCCTCACGAGCATGATGGCCGAGCTCCAGAAGCAGTGGGAGGCCACCCAGGCCACACAGAACACCGTGAAGGAGCTGCAGAAGTGCCTGCAGGCCCTGCAGGTGGGCGCTGCGGAGAAGGAGGACGATTACCGCTCGGCCCTGCGGCAGCTGGAGGCCATGCTGCAGCCCCTGGCGCAGGAGCTCGAGGCCACACGGGACTCGCTGGGCAGGCAGAACCAGCTCGTGGCTGAGCAGAAGGCAGGTGCAGCACTGAACACGAAGGGGCTACAAGAGCTCATCCCCAAGGACTCGTCCCTGGACTTCCAGGAGCTCGGTCGGCTGCAGAGTGCCCAGCTGGAGCAGCTGGCCAGGGAGCTGCAGCTGAAGGAGGAGGCCCGGGCCGGCCTGGAGCGCCTGCTGGGCGAGATAGTCCCGCTCCAGGAACAGCTGCTCGGGAAGGGGCAGGAAGCAGCCCAGCTCCGGCGGCGGCTGCAGGAGTCGCTGGCCCACTTGACCACCCTCGAGGAAGAACTAGCTGAGTCCAGGCAGGGCGAGCGGCGGCAGCGCGAGGAGAAGTTGCTGCTGGAGCAGGAGGCCAGGTCCCTGACACGGCAGCTGCAGCTCCTGGAGACCCAGCTGGTACAGGTGAGCCAGTATGTGAGTGACCTGGAGGAGGAGAAGAAGCAGCTCATCCAGGACAAAGACCACCTCAGCCAGAAGCTGGGGAGGCTGGAGCGGCAGGCAGGGCAGCCAGGCCCAGATCTGCCGGTGGCGGGTGAGAAGAACGGGGGGACCCCTGCTCCCGGGGACTCTGCCCTGCCGCCGGCCTCCGAGAAGCCAGAGGAGCAGAGAGGCCTGCAGGAGGGCCCCGGGGGCGATACCACGGTGCGAAGGAGCGCCCAGGAGGAGGAGCTGCAGCAGGCCAACAGGGCGCTGGAGGCAGAGCTGCAGAGCATGGCCGCGCGCAACCAGCTCCTGGAGAGCAAGCTGCAGGCCCTGCAGGCTGATTACCAGGCCTTGCAGCAGCGGGAGGCAGCCATCCGGGGCTCCCTGGCTTCCCTGGAGTCCGAGCAGGCCAGCATCCGGCACATGGGTGACCAGATGGAGGCAAGCCTCCTGGCTGTGAAGAAGGCCAAGGAGACCATGAGGGCTCACGTGGCGGAGAAGGAGGCTGCCCTGCAGAGCAAGGAGGCCGAGTGCCAGCAGCTGCGGGAGCAGATGGAGCAGTGCCGGCAGCTGGCAGAGGCCCGGGAAGGGGAGCTCAGGGCTCTGGAGAGCCAGTGCCACCAGCAGACACAGCTGATCGAGACCCTCACAGCAGAGAAAGGCCAGCAGGAGCTCTGCCCCCCTCACGAGAATGCATCCCACGAGCTAGCTGCCCAGCTGGCCCTGTCTCAGACGCAGCTGGAGGTCCATCAGGGAGAGGCTCAGCGACTGCAAGACGAGGTGGTGGACCTCCGGGCCAAGCTCCAGGCAGCCCTGGGTGACCAGGAGAAGGTGCACAGCCAGCTGAACGTGGCTGAGACCGCTCTTGAGGAGCACAAGGCCCTTGTGCAGCAACTGAAGGAGCAGAGCGAAGCCCTCAACAGGGCCCACGTCCAGGAGCTGCTGCAGTGCTCGGAGCGGGAAGGGGCGCTGCAGGAGGAGAGGGCCGGCGGGGAGGCCCATCTGAGGATGGAGGAGCTCCAGGCCCTGCGGGACGAGCTGTCCCAGGCAAAATGCAGCTCCCAGGAAGCCCGGCTGGAACACGCCGAGCTGCAGGAGCAGCTGCACCGGGCCAACACGGACACAGCCGAGCTCGGCATCCAGGTGTGCGCACTGACTGCGGAGAGAGAGCGCATGGAGGGAGCGTTGGCCTGCACCGTCCGGGAGCTCCAGGATGCGAAAGAGGCGGCCTCAAGGGAGCGAGAGGGCCTGGAATACCAGGTGACAGGGCTGCAGCGAGAGAAGGAGAGCTTGCAGGAGAAGCTGAAGGTGGCCGAGGAGGCAGCCAGCTCACTACCTGGCTTGCAGGCCCAGCTGGCCCAGGCCGAGCAGCGGGCCCAGAGCCTCCAGGAGACTGCACACCAGGAGCTCGACACCCTCAAGTTCCAGCTGAGCACCGAGATCATGGACTACCAGAGCAAGCTGAAGGTAGTGCTGGCCTGGCCCACTGGGCTGCGCCTGTCCCCTGCAGCAGGGCCTGTTGGGTTCCTGAGAAGATAGGATGCACCTTCACCCATGTGGCACTTGGGGGCTTGGGCAGACCTGGTCCCGTCCTGCTGTCATAGCTCACAGCATCCCCTTCCCTGCAGGAACACGTTAGAAGCACAACTATGGCTCACATAGAATTTTTTAAATTAGTAGCCAACGTTTAAAGAGCGGGATGTTTACAAATTCAGTGAGGGGGCTTCTTTTGAAATCTTGGGGGGTCCTCAAGCCCGTGCTTGGCAGGCGCTCGGCTGCCCACTTTAAAGGAGGTGCTCATCCTCTGGTATTTTCCTTGCCCATTTTTTTATACTTGCCCAGCTCCTTTGGGCATGTGAGTTTGAGACCCCTGCCGTAGCCTCTAGCGCATACTGCATAGTGCTGTCCCTGGCTGCCTCGAGTCCTGTCTCGGGGTTCTCTGTCCCTTCAGACACCAGCCTGACAGCAAGCACAGGTGTAGGGAGCTGACTCGGTTGGTTTTCACAAGGCCTTTGAGACAGATGAGCTCATGAGAACAGCGGTCACCGCGTGCCTTTGATACCGCCCGAGAAGAGGGTTAAGAGCGAGGACGCAGCAGGGCGGCCGTGGGGCTTCGGCTTCCAGTGCTTATCACTTGTGCGTCCGTGTCCAGGTCTGCGCACTCTCAGACCGCGCCTGGCGCTCGGCGCTCAGGCAGGCCCTGTGCTCGTTCCCACAGACGTGCCCCCCGCCCCGCCCGCCCATCCGTGCAGCTCCCTGAGCTCACGGGCCACTGTTTCCCTTGCAGAAGTGAAATTCCAAGTTCGGGGACCAAGCCAAGCTTCTTAGTGAGCTCGAAATGATTGTGTTACCAGTGAACCCTGAAGCTTACTGAGTTTGGGGGATTCGGCTGAGGGAGTCTCAGAACAGGGACCTCATGTCTGTGATCCCTTTCTCGTCCTTTGCAGACGGCCAGTGAAGAGTGCAGGAGCCTAAGGGGCCAGCTTGAGGAGCGAGGCCAGCAGCTGCAGGCCGCCCAGGAGGCTGTGAGCAAGCTGGAGGTAGGCTGGGAGCCCTGGTCAGCTGCTGGCCCGCCTGGCCGCCTGGGCAGGGGAGACTGGTGTGATGGCCTCCGCCTGGTCATCTCCAGTCCCAGCATGCGGGCCTGTCAGGGAGAGGGGGTCTGGTCTGGTTTTCACTGTGCCATTGAGGAGCTCCTTACGAACCTTCCAGTTCCCAAGCCGAAGCTGTCATCAGTTCACCCCGAGTTTGTATCACGGTCCCATTCTACTCCCTGGACACCTGGGCTGAAGCTGCCAAGTGTGTTTTTCACCCAGCCCTGTGGAAAGGAACCAAGCTGTCCTTAGTCACCTCTGCTGGTGTTCGACGTGCGGCTCGGGACTGAGCGGGAGCAGGGGCGTCCCTGAAACCAGTCTTCACGCCAGTGACTATTTTAAGGGAGCTCTGCTCCCTACCACCCCAGCTCTACCCCCACCCTGGAGGTTCTGATACTTGCTACCCCCCAACCACCACAACCAGTCACAACTAGTGCTTAAGGGACATAATTACAAGTAGGACTGTGTCACACTCCACAAATATAGAACAGAGGTTCTTGCCTCTCGCATTTAAAAACAAACGAAAGGCCCCCCCAGTTAGAAGTGACCCAGCCAGGCCAGGTGGAGCGCGTGCAGGTGTCTCCACGGCATCGGGCATGCGCTTCTGCAGCCGAGCTCTTCTCCCCGGTGTCCGTGTCAGGCGGTGCAGGCAGATGTGGGGGAGAAGCTGAGCCGCAGCAGCAGCCGCCTCGCGGAGTGCCAGGCCGCCATGCTGAAGAAGGACGAGGAGAAGGCCGCCCTGCGCGAAAGCTTGGACAGGTGAGTAACTCGGTCCCCGCCTGCGGCCCGCGTCCGGTCTTCAGGGACGCGGGCCGTCGTCCAGAAGGTCACTCACACGAGGATCAAGACATCGTTTTGCAAGAAAAGCCACAGACTCAAAGTGCTTGTGCCCAGAGCACGGCATGGAGGGCCTGGCCTCGTGCCTGTCGCAGCCCCATGAGCGGCAGGCCACATTCCGGGTCAGGAACGTCGTGCTTTGGGGAAACTAACAGGAATTGAAAGTTGGGGTGTCATGTAATACTAACAGCAAACAACTTACATCTAGAATGGAGCAGACACCGTTTTTAAATGCTTTGCATCTATTTTCCCATTTAATCCTCCTGACAGCCCGATAAGGATGACGTTATTGTTTATCTCCATTTTATAGATGAGGAAAATGAGGCTCAGAACAGTTAAGTCACCGTCCCAGGGTCAGACCGTGCAAGTGGTGGCAGGAGGATTAGGGACAAGACCATTTTGCTCTAGAGTTTGTTTTCTCGGTAACTATGTAAAAAATACATAGATAGCTTTGTGTTTTACTGTGGGTGCTGGGTGTGAGTGTATGTGTGTACACATGTGTACACACGTGTACCTCTTACCTGTTAATGGATCCACTGTGCAAGGAGAGGCGCAGGTTAGGTGCAGGGTTCTCCCAGGCTCACCCCGAGGGTGAGCGAGTGAGGGCCTGGGGTCACGTGTGTTCCTGCAGCCCTCCTGGTTCTGTGCCCGAGAACACATCGTTCAGTCACCCTTTCCTCATAAGTGCTTTAACCTTACTGTTAGGGGGACCCGACCCTAGGTCCCCCGAGCTGCCTCTCTTCAAGCTCGGGGACCACCTGGAGTTGCGAGCTTGAGCCCATTGTCCAGCGAGGGGGCCAGGCTGGTCCTTCCAAAGCCTGATTAAAACCGGTTTAGCAGGAGGAGGGCATGCCGGGACTGGATTTCACGTGTGCCCCCCGCAAAGGCAGCACACCGAGCTGTGCCACGGCTTTCACCTTTCTCCTCCCCCCACCCTTGCACTGCTCCACCCCGCCTTTGCCCCCTCCCCCCCTCCTGTGAGGCCCTCGGGCCCAGGCCCCATGGGAGATCCGGGACATGCTGGATATTCTGTGGCTGGGACGCGCATTTCTTTTCATCTGACTCTTCCAGAGTCCAAATCCTATAGGGGCTCTGGGTGCGCTAACCAGATCATGCTCACATGACACTTTAAATAGGACTTCCTAAGTGAGTGGGTTTTTTTGTTTAATGCCTTAACAGTGGTTATTTGTGAGATCTCAGAGCCTTTGTTTTAGCTGCTCATAGTTGCATGATCCACCTGCCCAGGATTTGATTTTGTTCATTCGTTGTGTGACTAAGCTGTGTCTGTGTATGTGTGTGTATCCACAAGATCGTTTGGGTGGACAGTATGTAGTAAACAACCTCCTGACAGCATTATACTGGATGTGAAAAGGCTGCATTAAATACAGATTAATTCATCTTTTCAGAGCCCTCTGTTCACTGGAGCTTTTGTGAACGTCTTGCTGGCCTTGGGAGTTTCTAGGGCATCCCTGGAGAACCACTGCTTATAGATAGCCAAGCTGAGAGTGGGGTGCGTGAGAGCGCGGGGCAGCCAGCCCCCTGTGCTGTAGACCGAGACTCCGCGGTGCCCCACACAACTCCTTAGGCCTCGGGGTGTCAGCTAGAACGCCTGGCGGTGCAGGTCCAGGGCCCGCTGTGTGCTCGGCTCCGTGCCCCATGCGCGGAGTCCCAGAGACCCGTGGAAGACTGGTCCTCCATGCGGTTGCCTCCCGGAAGCTATGCTTCTGTTCTGTCTGTCCTGACTCCTTTTCATCTCTTGCTAATTCCCTACCACTCCTCACACTGGCTCACAAGCCTCGCCCATCCAGCTCCTCTCATAACACCAGTCCTGGCCCAAGAGCCAGTGGCCCAGAGTTCAGCTCAGCCTGGTGCCCCTGGTGACCCGAGGTCAACCTGCTGTCCCAGAATGCCCCTAGTACTTGGTGCATGTGCGGGGTGGGGGTGAAGACTCAGGCGTGCGAGGGGAGTCTTCAGGATTAGGGGAGCAGGTACTGCCGAGGGGCTCCTTCCCTGTGAAGGGGGAAGGCTGGGAGGGCAGCGGGACCCGTTATAGAGGCTTGGAGTAGCCTAGGGCACAGGGGAAGCTGGAAGTCGTGGGCCAGCAGGAAAACTTACCACTCCTCCTCCAGGACCCAGAAAGAGCTTGAAAAAGCTACGACAAAAACCCGGGAGTATTACAGTAAACTCTGCCAGGAGGTGACAGACCGGGAGAAGAATGACCAGAAGATGCTTGCTGACCTGGATGACCTGAATAGAACCAAGAAGTACCTGGAGGAACGGCTGATAGAGCTGCTCAGGTGAATGTCGGGACCCCCAGGTGGCCGGGGTTTCCCCCCCAGGCTCGGTCTTTCTGTAAAGGAAGGCGGCTGTTCTTAGAAGTGGACGCGCTGCCTCCCTGTCCTGTCTGGGTGCGGTCTGTGTTGTGGGCCTCTGCACCCTTTGGGGTCCGCTCAGGCCTGTGGTGACCTCATGAGGATGTCACTGACTACCGGTGCTCATCCAGTTTGTTCTCATATTGCTTTGTGGTCATTTTCAGTCTCTGTGCTTAGTCCCAAGAGTGACCGTAAGTGATGCTCAGGATCTTACAGAATTTCCCCTGCCCTTGCTCCTCTGTCGTGAGCCCATTTCTCCTTCCATGCCACTTGCCCCCGGCACCAGGGTTCCCAGACTCCAGTGCAGGGAGCGACAGCTAGCATCAGTGTGTGCGCTGGACCAGGAAGGCACGGCATGCTCCCTCCTGCCAGGTGGTGCCACACAGGCCCCAAGCCCAGAGTTGCCAGGTCACCTTATTTCCTAAGAGAAGGTGGAAATCTAAATTTTTATGTGGAATTGTCCTGACTTTTAAACCTTGGCAAATCATTCAAAAATGTTTAAACTTTTTCTCATGGAAATGATCAGATCTACAAAAACAATAATGTGCGTGTGCCCAGTTTCAACATCACTCAGTTCATGGGCGACCTTGTTCCATCCAGAGCCCCACCCACTTCCCCCACCTCCCCAGATTCTTCTGAAGCAAATCCCAGGTAGCATGATCATCCTCAAACGTTTCAGTCCATATCTCTCCAAGACAAGCACTCTCCATTTTAAACAGCATCGTTCCCACACTTAAAAGTTAACCATACTCCTAATGTTACCAGGTATCTAGCTAGGTTCAAATTTATCCAATTGCCTTATCATTTGTTCTAATCAGGATCTAAATTAGATCTATACATTGCGTGGAAATACGTTTCTCAGATCTCTGTAAGTCTGTGGGTTTCTCTACCATCTCTCTCTCTTTTTTTTTTTCCTTTGCAATTGACTTTTGAAAAAGCCAGGCCACACATCTGATGGTTTCTGTGGCCCACATTTTGCTGTTTACGTGCCTGTGGTGTCACCTCCTGTGTTCTTGTCAGTCTTGGTATTTCCTATAAGTTGACAGTAGGAGCTGAGTTCTCAACCCTGACCGCACGTTGGAATCACTGAGGAATAATTTAAAAACTTATTTCCAGCCCCTCTTTCAGACAATCACATTAGAATTTCGGGGAGCAGGTCCAGACATCAGGGAGCCAGAGCTGAAGCCACCATTCCACTCGAGCCTTGCTCAGACTCAGGCTCAAACTCTCGTCCAGAATCCGTCGTAGAATTGGCTTATAGTTCCGGGTCTTTCCGTCAGGAGTCACATAAGACCCGATTAGCCCTCTCTTTGAATGTTAGCTGCCATGGATAAGCAATGCCTAGATCTGTTCAGAATGGGGTTGCAGAATGGTGATGTTAAATTATAACTTACTTAGAAGTTTAAAAGCTTTGCCCATGTGTCATCAGTTTGCAAACTTGTAACTCAGGGCCTTCGTGACCTCTGAGTGCAGACACCGTCCCAAGATGAGCGATGAAAAGCCCCAGGTGCTGACAGCATCCCCACATTCCCAGGGTGTGGGCACCTGGCCTCCTGGGACAAAAAGGACAGGCTGGACCAGCCGTGAGAAGTGCCGGTCGGGAGCGTGAATCTTCATGCATCCTGACAAGTTCAGGTGTCCTTAAACAGCCGGTCACTTCCACGTCTGGCGTTTGGTTTTAGGGGAGGTCATCTGGGGTTGACGGGGGGCCCTGGCTGGCGGTGGAGCGGGTCTCTCTCAGGGCTCGAGCGGCTCCGCTCTTGGTCATCGGGGCACAGGTGCTGCTGGGCCACATTAACCCTCAGGATGGTGGCCGGGCTTCCGTCCGGGAAAGAATTAGTCCTCCCCACGTCAGAAGGCATGGGCCCGGAAAGTGAGCATTAGCAGCAGGAAGGAAGTCTGTGCACACGCCCGGTGAGACGGCCGTGGTCGGCGACGCTCGACCCGGGAGCTTCCCGCTTCCTTCTGTCTCGCTTCCTGGAGTGACCGCCCCGTCTCCCGGGGGAGCAGGGGAGGGTAACGTCCCGGCAGAGTTCAGGCTGGGACATCTTTCTGCAATGATGGGTCGTACTTGAACCGTAAACCATAAAACCCTAAAGGGCTCCGAGTACATGTCGGGTTCGATGCTATCGTGGTCCTTGGGCTCACAGCACACAGACGGTCATGTGATCGTCACGTCACGTTGTCACATGAACCCCAGGGGCCTTATGCACTGTTGTTTAGACACCTGAGCAGCATGTGACCCTCGTCCACACTGGCACCCTTCGCAGTTGCCAGAGCTGCTTCTGGACGGCCTCTGCCTCCACGCGTGGCTTCAGCTAAGGACCCGCATTGTCAGAGGGTCCTGTTGAGTCTGGGACTGATGGGGGTGATGGAGGAGCCCTCGGGCGGATGTGTTTCCAAGTTAAAAGTGAACTTCCCTTCTGTGTCTTGGCGAGTTTGAAATCAGTCTTTTAACATGAATTGGGGGGTCATTCTTCTGTTTTCATGGATTCTTTCCTTTCTTTTTGAACATGGCTCTGTCCCAGGGACAAGGACGCCCTCTGGCAGAAGTCAGATGCCCTGGAATTCCAGCAGAAGCTCAGCGAGGAGGAGCGGTGTCTCGGGGACGCCGAGGCGAACCACTGCTTCGACTGCAAGCGGGAGTTCAGCTGGATGGTGCGGCGGCACCACTGCAGGTCAGCGGGCGCCGCGGGCCTGGCACGTGGCCCACCGACCCGGAGGGGCGCAGCGCTGTGCGGCTGTGCCGGGCGGGGTGACAGTAGGACACTCCGGAACCCCAGGAAGGAAGTTTGACACAGAGGTGGGGGTGGGTCGAGGGGACCCACAGGGCTGTGCAGCACTCACAGACCAGCAGCCCTGGGCCCTCTGAGCTTGCAGGGACCAGAAAGGGCGGGTAACTGGGACCCGGGCATGGGGGCCGAGGCATCTCTGGAGGAACCCAGAGATCAAGGACACTCCCTGTCCGAAGGAGGGGAGGCAGTGTGAGTCTGAACTGGGCCAGGGCAGAGGGAACACCATTAGCATGGGCCGAGGTGTGGAATGCACACCAGCGTCCTGTGTCATGTCAGGGAAGGCGGGCTTGGCTCATCCCAGGGCCCCCACGGCCTTAGGAAATAAAACGCCCTCCCGCTAAGCTCTCCACGGTAGCTTTATGAGAACCCTATCAAATAGCCCTTCAGGCCACACTCGAGAGCGAGGTGGGGCCAGGTTGGACAAGAGCCACGTGGTGTCCAGAACCCCACACAGAGCCTGGTTCCGGGGCTGGGCAGGTCACGTCAGGGCCAGGGCTCAGCGTCCTCACAGCCTGTGCTCGTTCGGTCCCCAGGGTCTGCGGCCGCGTGTTCTGTTACTACTGCTGCAACAACTACGTCGTGACCAAGCCCAGCGGCAGGAAGGAGCGCTGCTGCCGCGCCTGCTTCCAGAGGCTCGGCGACAGCCCCGGCTCCTCCGACAGCACCAGCTCCGGCGCCAGCCAGGGGGAGCCCAGCCCCGCTCTGTCACCGGCCCACGCTGGGCCCCCGGCTGCCGGAGGCCAAGGTCAGGGTCCTGCCGCGCCCTCGGTGCTCTCTGGGCGCCGCCCCCACCTCGCTCTCGCTCCCCCATCGTGGCTGCTTAGCTGTAACAGGAGTAGTTCAGTGTTTTCCAAACCTGGGCTTTACAGAAGTGCTAAAAATACAGTGCCACCCATCTGAGACTTTCTTTTTTATGTAATTAGGCTTGAAAGAGAATTGAAAAGGGAATAACTCTCCCGATATGATTTAGTGCTGTGTAACATGAGCTCTGTGTGCCTCTTAGCTCACACACTACCCGTGGAGCGTCCTCCACGCCCTGGACAACGCCGTCACCCACAGCGCCGTCACCCACAGCCCGGCCCGACATCCCGCCCTCTTTCCCAGCAGCCCGGGGGACAGCCGCATCCTTCCCTCTCCTCTCGGGGCTCACATTCTCCCTCAGTGGTCAGCGGGGATGTGTTCCCCTTCGTGTCCCTTCACTTAGCTCAGTAAAAAGCGGGATTTGGGTCCTGCTGCAGCTGCTCCAAGCTCAGCCTGCCCTCGGGGACTGGACTGGGGACGTCCCGGAGGCAGAGCTCGGATGGCAGAGGCAGAGGCAAGTCGCGTCTTTGCTCAGGCATCACGGCCTCCTGCGGCTCGGCCCTATGGCTCTTCTTTGGCCTCCGCCTGGATCCAACAGCCAGCTTTCAGGGGTGCTGTTCGCTCCCCTTTCGTTTAACTCATCCAGGTCGACAGGCCCCACCACGTACCCTGGATACACAGAGCTGCTTGGGTGGGGACGCGCATGTCACGCAGTTTTAGTATATCTTAAAATCTTCTCATTAAAAAACTGCTTTAATTGTTGAATTTGGGGGGTCTTTATATATTGTAGGTACAAATTATTTACAGATACGCATTTTACAGGTATTTTATGCCAGTGTATAGCCTGTCATTTCATTTTCTTTCAAAGAGCAGAAATGCTTTTCATAGAGCAGATATTGATAATTTTGATGGAGTCCAACCAATCAGTTTTTTTCTTATGGTTCAGATTTTTTTTTTCTTTTAGTGTCATATATGTTTAACCCAAGGACTCAAAGATCTTCCTTTTTTTCTACAAGTTTTATAGTTTCAGGTTGCACGTTTAGGTCTCTGAACCATTTTGAGTTAATTTTTGTATATGGTGCAAGCTCTTTATAGAGATTCACCTTTATTTTTTGCATATGTCTGATTGCATTGTCTAATTGTTTTATTACCATTAGCTTAAGAGTGTTACTTTCCTAGAGAATTGTCTTTGCATCTTTGTCAAAATTCAGTTGCCCTTATATGCATGGGTCTATATCGGGACTTTGTCCATGTGCCTTTTTTTTTTTTTTTTTTTTTTTTTTTTTTTTTTTTTTTTTTTTTTTTTTTTTTTTTTTTTTTTTTTTTTTTTTTTTTTTTTTTTTTTTTTTTTTTTTTTTTTTTTTTTTTTTTTTTTTTTTTTTTTTTTTTTTTTTTTTTTTTTTTTTTTTTTTTTTTACCAATAATACCACAGTTAGGGTTATCAGAGTTTTATAATGAGTCTTAAAATCGGGTAGTGTTTTGTTCTTTATCAAGGCCCTTTGCTTTTTCACATAAATTTTAGAATCATTTTGTCCGATTCTACTCGATATTCTGGTGAAATTTTGACAGGAATTGCATTGAACCTCTGGATCAGTTTGTCGGTTTGAGGAGAAACGATATCTTAGCACAGCTGAGTCTCCCAATCCATGAGCATAGTACAGCTCTCCATTTATGTGGGTCTTTTTTGATTTCTGTCAGTGGACATCATTTTGAGTCCCTTGTGCTCACTTTCCCTTCCCTCTTTTTCCTTCTTCCTTCTCTCTGCTGGTCTCAGAAGGCAGGTTCAGGAGTGTGGCTGGGTCTATGGAAAGAAACCAATCCTGGTCCCCTTTTTCAGCCCATGCCTCAAGCCCCCCCTGGTGCAGACCAGATAAGAGGAAGAACGTTCCTTCTGAAGCATGGCCTGTCCCAGTGGCCACGCGGCAGGGCCGGCTAGGAACTGCCCTCATATGAACTCCTCTTCTTGCTGAACAGCCCAGGGGTCTTCCCCTTGTCCCAGCTCCCTGGTGGGTGGGTGTTCCAGCAGTGGCAGAGGGTGGCACTGCGCCAGCGTGCTGAGGTCACTTGTTTTGAGTTTTGACATTTCCTGTCTCTTTATCTGTTTGTCTGCCTTCTGTCCTCCCTCCTTCCCTTTCCTCTGTCTTTTCCTCTTTCTTTCTTTCTTTCTTTCACCTCAGCCCTGCAGTCACATTTTCCATGCCATGTGCAAGACAGTGCTTTTGGGTGGGTGCCTGGCACAGGGGCCTGCGTACGGCATTCTTCCTACTGAGTGGCCCGCAGAGTCGGACACGAGCCCCCACCCCCGTTAGAGCAGAGTGGTGGTCGTCACTCCCTGGGTAGAGCCAGGGGCTTTCCCACCCCCACCCCTCGGTGGGTTGGGATGACAGGGCAGGTCCGACAGGCTTTTGTTTTCAGAGGCCTGAGTAGGCAGGTGGTGTCCCTGGTGTCTCATGGCTCAGGGAATCAGCAGCACAGAAGTGTGTTTACTGTTCTGTTGGGTTCTATTCTGGTGAGGTTCTGATAAAGTTATTTTCCTTCCTTCGGAGACTATGTAAACCTCTCTCAGCCCCGACTGAGAGGCTTAAGAAAAGTCTCTTAAGGTATACGGTCTGTTTCACCTGTAGTCCCCTCCTTGGCTCTTCTGGAATGTCCCAGCAGATACATCTCTCCCATCTGGACGGAAGAGCTGTCACGTGAGTGAGCCAAACCGAGCCTAACCGTGCGTGTTTCTCTTCCCTCCCGATCCGCCCCCGCGGTCCAGGTGCCAACACGGACTGCAGGCCGCCAGATGACGTCGTGTTTGACATCATCACGGATGAGGAGTTGTGCCAGATCCAGGAGGCCGGCTCCTCTCTGCCTGAAACACCCACCGAATCAGATTCTTTTGACCCAAACATGGCTGAACAGTGAGTAGAGATGTCACTCACCTCCACGTGCTGAGTGCTCATTAAATGCCTGGCCCCATGCTTTTATATCAAAGGACCAGGGAGTATGAAACAGGAGTGGCTGTCTTTGCTTAGGAACCTGCCTCAGAAGGCGTGGGCTCGGGGCGTGGTCAGCGTTGAGCCTTTTCAGAGAGCTCCTGGGAATGTCGGGAATGTCCGTGGTCCTCCATGTCAGCATCTCCCTCAGGCCTTTCTTGTCTTGAGCAACTACTTTAATCTGCCCAGGCCACCATAACAAAATACCACCCGCCCACTGGCTTAAACCAGTTTATTTTCTCCCAGTTCCGGAGACTGGAAGTCCCAGGTCAGGGTGTCAGCAGTTCGGTTCCCTCCGAGGCCTCTCTCCTTGGCTTGTGGACCGCCACTCTCGTGCCGCCCCTTCACGTGGTCACCCCTCAGTGCACGTGCACCCTGGCGTCCCTGTATCCCTATCTCCTCTTACAAGGACACCACTCAGATCGAGTTAGGGCCCACCCCGATGGTCTCATTTCAACGAAACTGCTTCTTTCAAGGTCTTATCTCCAAACACAGTGGGTTCTAAGCCCCTGGGGGTTGGGACAACAGCACTGGAGTGTGGAGATGACGCAGTTCTGCCCCTGTCATCGCCCTTGGCCACGCTCGGAACAGCAGCTGCTCTGGGGCCTGTTCACCCTTTGGAAGGGCTGGTCAGGCTCAGTGACGCTCTGGGAAGGGAGGCTCGGATTTCGTCTCCCTTGTCTCGGGGATGTTGTGACCGGAATAACCAGACTCAACCTGAGTGCTCTGATATTAGAGGCAGTTTATTAGCCGGCGGCTGTCCTTCCAAAGGAGCAGCCCCGAAACATAAAGATACAAGGGTTTTAAGCCCAAAATCTCATTCTTCATCCTGTCCAAATCACAAAGGTTTAATATTTCTTCTATTCTCTACCTGTCAACCTAAAGGTGGGTTGTGCAAGCAGGGGTACAGAAGCAGAAAGCGTACTGTTAAAATGTTAAGTTCCCATGGGTAACTGTTAGGTTCCCAGGGGTAATAGTCAAACAATAACTTTTCAAGCAAGCAGGTGTCCAGAAGCGAGACATGGCGATTAGCACGTAGGCTCTTAACCTTAACCCATTACTACATCTTTGTGACCCTTTCAGTAGCACGTCATCACAGGGGAGACGTGGTCTCAGAGGTCCCTTTACCTCCCGAGAAGCCACCCCAGGGCCCCACAGTTGGAAGGGCTGTAAACATATTGGCAGGACTGCTACCTCTCGCCCTGGAGACCCTCGGGACCTGTCCACCCACCCAGCCTGTGCTGTACCCGTCACTGGGATCTTGTGCTGCTCTTGGCCAGGGACCCAGCGAGCCCTCCGGGGCTGCGTACGACAGTGGGCAGTGCCACGGGGTGTCCTTCATGCCGCTTCGCTGTGGCCCTCTGCTGTCTGGGCTGTTTTTCAGAAAGATGTGTGAGGAGAGTTTTTCTAGTTTCTGACACTATACAGCGTCTGCACCAAGTGCCAGCGTAGTCAGTGTCAAGTATACGCCATGGGACCCGTAGGAAGAGGTCGGGTTCCCCTCTACGGCAGCCTTGCCGGCCGCTGCTCGGCCCCCGGGGTCTGCAGCAGAGGCCTGGCTGTTCAGAAGGCTCCAGAGGGAACTGACGTGGCTCCCAGGTCCAGGCGTATCTTGACGCACTTCTCATTCCGTTAGGGAGTTCCGTGTGCTCTTGCCGACTCATATCGAAATCTCTGTTTCTCTCTTCCAGCCCAGAATTGAGAGGAGGGTGGGATTGGCCTGTCGATGTTTATCACCCAGGCCTTCTGCTGCGCAGGGGATGTGCATTTACTCTTCCTGGGGTCCTCAGCACAGAGGCTTGAGGCTTAAGAGTGGCTGTGTATCCTGTGTTCTCTTACTGTGTCGTGGCCTCGTGGGTAAAGCCAGCCCGCTCACCCCAACAAGAAAGCCCCGCTCACCCTCTGGGCTGTGACTTGGGGCCTTTTCTTGTCCTTCTGGAAACTCGCACCTCGGAAGCCTTCCCTGACGGCGTTAGCCTGCGGTGCGGGCCCAGCCCCCGTGTCCCACGGGTCTCCAGGGTTCCGTCCCGTTAGCACCAGGTCACTCTGCCATCATCACTGCCCACCCTCCACTGACTGCGCCGTGCATCCCGGCCAGGTGGGTAGGGGGTCAGGGGAGCAGGACCCAGCCTCGGGGTCTGGGGGGACAGCTGTGGCCACAGCCCGTGAGAGAAAGTGACCCCCCCACCCACCCCCGCAGCTGCCGTTCCCTCAGCTTCCGCTTTCCCAGCAGGAACAGAAACAGGTGTTCGGACCGCTGACAAAGGTCTGTGGTTTTGGTCACAGGAAATCAGGAAGGGTTCCGGGGACCGGAAACCCAGCAGGCCGGCCCCAGGCCCGCAAGCTGGACCCGCGGCTGACAGATGCGGGGAGCCTCCTGCAGCCCCCGCACTCGGTCTGCCCGGGTGAAGGGCCGGCCCTCCCGTCGGTTAAGGCCTCGTCACACGCCTTGTGTTCTTTTTTTTCCTGGGTTTAAGACTGGTCGGGAGTGCCAGGGGTGAGAAAGTGTGGGACGTGTAGTCCTGGAAGAAATCAAGTCCAAAGTCAGACGCGGTCCGGGAGGGATTAACAGCTGTGCAAGTCCGCATGCACGGGGAAGAGGGCCGCTTGGGGGCAGTGTTACCGACGGCCACTCCGTCGAGCGTCGTCCCTGTGCCAGCAGCTCTTGCACGTGGCCTCACTTGGTCCCTGCCCAGCCTTTCAAGGACTAGGGGTTGTGGTCCCCATTTTACTTCAGGTGAAGGCACCCGGCCTCGGGAGGCCACCTAATTTACTCCAGGTCACGTGGCTTTGAGCCCAGAGCGTGTCTCTCCAGACTTGAGCTTGCGATTTGCTTCGAAGAGGACGCTGTCTTCGCCAGGTCGCCCCTGCCCACCCGCGCGGCAGAGGCCTGCCTGTCTCCCCTGCCCCACATCTGGTCCCCGGCACATATGTGTTCTTAGCGCTGTCAGAGTCGTCTGCCCTGCCCCCCGGCAGTGAAGGGACAAGAAGAGCTCTCAAAACCCAGGCTTTCAGAGAGACCCAGCAGGATGCTCCCTGAGTGACCTCCCAGCTGTCCCCGTGTCGCCCGCCCTTCTCAAACATGGCTCCAGGCTAGAGTTGGGGTGTGTGTGTGCGTGTGTGAAGCAGGAACACAGGCCCTCCCCTCAGGGGACAAGCGATATTCGTCAGAACTCCACACGTGACTGCACACGCCTCCCACAGTCATCCAGACCCAACTTTCGCCATCTCCACTGACCAGATGTCCGAATGCTCTCAGGACTGAGCTGGCAGGGAGGGAAAGAAGCTGTGGCAGCCAGTGGCGGTGCTGGGCCTGGGGCCTCTTGGCCTCCACTCAGCTTCGTCCTGGTCCCAGCCTCCGCCAGCCTTGCTGCCCCTTCTCGTCACCAGGCAGACAGGCCATGTGGCGACGAAGAACCAGGAGTCCAGATCCACTGCCCCTGGTCCCATCCTGCTCCACCACCTCCAGGGTCTGCGGCTTGGGCCACCGTGGCCCCTGAATTCAGCTCCCTCCCCCACACGGAAGAGGCAGGACAGTCCCCCCCCCGCCCCCCGTCCCTGCCCCAGGGTTCTTAGATTCCAGGATGACGACACGCACAGAGCATGCAGCTGCCCGTCCCTGTGAGGTGCTCTGGTGTCCTGACTGTTGCCTGCGGTGTGGGTGCGGGGCTGAGCCGGGCATGCGCGCTGCTGCGTGCCCAGTGCCCAGCAGCCCACTTGTCTGCTCTGAGGGAGACACTCCTGGTGCCCGGGTGAGGCTGCGCTGAAGCTCGCCCACTGACGCTGTTCCCGGCCCACAGCACACCTTTGCCACAGGTGCTTTAGAGCCGGTGCTTCGTCGTCAGAATGCTTTGGGGAGCTGTGGTGGACTTGTCATTCTGAGATGACGTTGATGTCACCATCTCAGAAACACGAGCAGGATATGGTCACAATGGTAAAGGTTGGAAAGTCACCTTGCGCTTGGGTTAGCCCAGCATCTCCGCCTTCAGATGGGTACAGAGCTGGCAGGCGCCGTGGGCCCTTCAGCTGCATGAAGCCTCTCCCCAGCCCTGGGGGTAGCAGGGGAGGGGCAGTCCTCTGGGGTTCTGGCACTCGCTCTGCTCTGTGACCCTCTCTGAACCAGTTTCCTTATCTGAAAAATGGGGGCGATAGTGCCAGGTGTCCTGCACCACAGCCGGGAGGACCACAGAGGACCCGGCACGTGGATGGGGGAGCTGCCTGAGAGCCCCTTGGAGGGGAGGCCAGAGTGAGCGCCCCCACACGCCTGGGCCCCGCACTCTTCGCTTCGCTTCCACCCCTCTAGTCGGGGTGCTTCAAGTTTCTCTCCCAGAGTGCTAACCGGGCTCCTCCCAGGCAGCCTTGGGAACCAGGGTCACCCTGCGTTCACATCAGTTCACATCAGACACTGCGGCTGCCCGTGGTCTCTAACCACCGCCCCAGGTGTAGGGAACTCGTCTGGGAGGAGCATGACTTCACCCTGAGACCCTGGGCCGCACCCAGGGCAGATGACTGCAGGGTCCACACCCAGCTGGGCCCCTCCCCCACAGCTCCCTGCACCACAGGCCTCTCCCATCATGCACTGGGGTCCGCGAGCGGAGTGGGGAGCAGGTCCAAGGTTGGGGTCCTTCAGGGGCTGCTGTGTGGATGGAATGAAGTCAGGAAGCAAGAGCCCTCTGTGACCGACACGCGCTGTGCCAGTGTCCGTTGCCGGTGATGGTGTGTACGTACCCAGGGGAGGGGCTGGACAATCATACTCCTCCCCGGTGTCGCAGGTGAGGGCCCAGAGAGTGTCGGAGCGGCGAGTGACCGAGGAGGCAGAGAAGGCGAAGGAAGGCGCAGCCGTGCAGGCAGGCTTTCCTAAAACGAAGGGCCGGTGCGGAGCCGCTGCAGGGAGCCTGGGAGGAGGGCGTATGGAACAGGCCAGGGCTGGGCACAGCCTCGCGGGTGCTGGTTTGACTCAGCCAGGCACCCACTCGGGGAGAAGCCAGCGGTCCCTGCAGCTGCCCCTCTGTTGCCACCACCAGGCAGCCCCCAGCCTGGCCCTCAGGGCACACAGTCCATGCCTCACGAGCACCCCCTGGAGAGAGCACCCCCTGGAGGGACGGCCGTCTTCACTCTGTTGTGACGAAACGGGCTTGGGGGCACTTAGGAAGGCTGCGTCCTTTGCCCAAGGACACACAGGTGGAGCTGTCACCCAGCCGGTGTCTGAGTGGCCCGGAGCCCTGCTTTCCACATCCCACACACACTTACCCTCTGCAGGGCACGTGGAGACACTACAGGGCCCTGGCTTCACTTCGTTTCCCCGGTCAGGGCCTTTGCCTCTGGGGCTGGGACAGTGTCCGGGCAGTCAGGGGCCTAGCGGCCCCTCTGTCAGAGGTGCTCGACCTAAGTAAGGGAAATGCACAGTGGGGTGACAGAAACTCCCCTTTTGAAGCCAATTTAAAGAAGAAGAAAGTCATCCTTGTCACCAGGAGAAGGACAGACGGTGTGTGGATGTACTCAGTGGTCCTCGTGGCCTGGTACAGGGAAGGGACTCCTCGTGGCTGCATTTAGCATGTTTACGAAACAGCAGGTAGGACCACGTGGGCCCAGCCTGGCCCGGCCAGTGCTCAGCTGGACTCAGGTGCACGTGGCGCAAAGCAGACCCTCTCGCTGCCGTCTCGTGTTGCCAGTTATGAGAAGGAATAGTAACTATTGCCAGTTTCGAGCCCCCGTGGCCCTGGATGCAAACTGTGCGAAGTGTTTGCGTGCATCATCCCGAACCCGCCCTACACCAGCCCTGAGAGATGGGCACGTTTCCCCAGATGAAAGCGCTCTCCCCCACGAGTGAGGGACAGAGTCCTCATGGTCTCCCCGAACCGGGCAAGCACACGGGTCAGCCAGCTCCGGCCCGCCTCCCGTGCACCCTCTTCTGTTCTCGGCAACCAGCTCTCCGTGCTTTGGGGACATGCAAGCCAGAAAAGCAACAGGAAGCCCATGGAGCCGATCGTTGGGGGCTAGTAAACACGCAGGTGTCTGACGCCCTGTGACCGCGCTGTGGAGCTTAAACGGAGGCAGCTCGGCTCGCGGCAGGGCATGGACGCCGCAGTGGGGGAGCGGCCGTGTGTCTGCCCTGGGGCCGTCCACTTCCCTGATGGAGACGTGCCCCGGGAGTTTCCGGTTCTGACCTGTTTCTTGGGTCCTGGACCCACAGATCATAGTTCAGCCATACCACATAAAGGATAAGGATAAAGGGAGTTTAAAGACTTTGAAAAAGTTTTATTTCTTGGTCATGATAATCTTGTGCTGTTTGATGTATGTGAATTACAGGTACATGGATAGATACACGCAGGATTTGCGTGTGTGAGGGAGGCATAGGAAATTCGGTTTTTAGATGAGCAAGCCCACCAGAGGATCGAGTTCAGAAGCACTCCTTAGAGTCACGATGAAGAGTCTTAAACTCTGCTGCGCACACTTTTCTAGCATCCTGTGGACCAGTGGGATTCTCAGGCGACTCTGTTTTGGCTTGTTCACGTTCCCTGGTGCTCAGTCCTTCCCGGATTAATCAGAGAGAACATTGGCATCTACCTGTATAAAAGTCAAGCCCCAGATGAGGCAGAATCTGATCTCTGATCTCATTTGTCAAGTGCCGGGTGATCAAGCTCTGAGCCGAATGGGCCGGCGCGCGTATTCATGGCCGTTCTCAGCTCCGCTGCCTCCCAGTAGCCAGAAGAGTCTTCTGAACTCGGGAGCCATCAGAGCTTTGTTGGCCATGCTCCCCTCTTCAGCCTTCAGTCCCAGCCCAGGCTCAGTGAAGGAGAAGCCGAGGTCTTCAGAGTCACGTGCCAGTCCTTTGGTGTCAGGATCCTTGGGTGTGGAGCAGGGAAAGCCCTTACATTTTTAACTGTCACCGAGGCAGCGTGGAGGTCGCCAAGCACCTCAGTCTCCGGCCTGTCCTGCTGCTGCCCCTCCCGCCTCCTCCCGAAGCACGTGGACCATCCTCAAAGCACACACCCACCTGGCTGCACTCAGCCAACCCGAACTGCCCAGGTATTTGGAAACTCTCCCCAAATACTGAACTTTAATTGGTCTTGTCACTCGCGACGTCGTGTAGAGAGTTGTCTCGCTTTATTCAAATGCCCTTTTGAAAACTGAAAAAAAAAAGCTTTAGGCGTGAGTGTTCAAGAAGGGAACAGGTGTGTTTGTGCGGAGAAGCACGCTCCGCGCCCGCGGCAGCATCTGAGAGTGCGCAAGCTATAAACAGCACCTTCCCCGTCGCAATCCAGAGGGGACAGCCACAGCCCGTGAGTTCCCGAGCCGCTTCTCCGTGCGCCCGAGGCCTACAGCTGGGACACGTTGGTGGTCTCCACGTGGTGGGAGGCAGAGCACGTCTTGGACGTGTCCTCTGAAGACTTCCCCTGGCCTGAGATCCCCAGGTAACGGAGGCAGCCGACGTCTTTCACGAGTTTCCAGAAGTTCTTGCGGAACTTCAGGCCGACAAAGCCGTAGAGCACGGGGTTCAGGCAGGCCCGCAGGTAGGCGATGGCCTCCGTCACGACGACGGCGTAGTGGAAGCTGGTGCTGGTGTGGTACCTCCAGTCTGTGCTGCGGATGAGCTTCACCAGGTTGAAGGGCGTCTGGGTCAGCAGGAACATGGCCACCACCAGGAAGATGATCTTCAGGGACTTGTGGTTCTGGAAGCCTCGGGCATGAAGCAGGGTCTTGATTATGATCGAGTAGCAGACGATCATGGTGATCAGTGGCAGGAAGAACCCCAGGGTTAGTTGAGTGGCAAGAACCACAGTGGAAATCTCGTCGTCGTGGTACCCACAGATGGACTTGTCGACGTGGCGGACGCTGCCGTAGATGATCTGCGGCAGCGAGACCAGCAGGGAGACCACCCAGGTGGACAGGCAGATGGCCTTGCCCCAGCTCTGGCGCTTGGCCTGCTGGTTGTAGGCCTTGGTGGCCCAAACCACTGCAATGAAGCGGTCCACAGTGATGCAGGTGAGGATGAGCATGGACGTGTAGAAGTTCAGAGTATAGATGCCCAGCAGGAGTTTGCACATGGCATTGCCGAAGACCCATTCGTGGAAGCCCGCGTAGGCCCAAAAGGGCAGAGTGCAGACGAACACCAGGTCGGCCAAGGGCAGGTTTATCAGGAACATGTCCGTCAGGCTCTTCAGCTTCTGGTAGAAGACGTAGATGACGAGCATCAGGGAGTTCCCCAGCAGGCCGCAGACAAACACCGCCACGTACATGCAGGGCAGGAAGAGCTTCCTGAACTGCAGGAAGCGTTCGTGCGCCTGGCTGTCATCGTCGTCGGAGTCGAAGAACCCGGGGTCGACGTAGTCATCGGCGGCGTCCATGGCGTCTGTCCCGACGGACACCTGCGAGTCCAAGCACAGGAGTGTATTTGGGGCTGAGGGTTCACGCCTCCAGCCTTCCCACTGTCCCGTGCCCACATTCAGGGGGCAGATAACCACCTCCTCAACCCCGCTGCCGGTCTCCGTCCCAGCAGTCAGGTGTACAGGTGATCGCCAGTTCCATGGCGGGGGTTGCTCAGACAGGATAAGGAGTTCTTAGGATCCCACCCACGTGGGGGAAGGCACGGTGCCTAACTGACCCCGCGCACAGTCCATAAACGGCGCTGACTGAACAGAGGGCACCGGGCTGAGATGGGGACAGCGCCCTTTTGGAAGAGTGGCAGCTGCCCACCCGCCCTGTGCCCCGTTTTCTGTTAAACTGCACCCCCGCGCCACCCCCCTGGGGAAGCTGAGACACGTGCTCCCCTTCCAGGACGTGCCTGGCGACCAGGTGTACGGGGCACAGCGAGGACCCCTGCTCGTGCAGGATGTGCACCCCGCCTCTTCTCGCCCTCAGCCACTTAGGGACAGCTGATGGGAAACAGCATGTGGGAAAGCACGCGGCCGCCCGCAGCTTGGCCTAGCTGGCTTCCAGATGGGGGAACTGGAGTTCTCACACCCCGACCCCAGCTCTCCCCTTCATCACCTGCCACCATGGAGACATTCCACCGAGAGAGCCTCGTTGCCTGAAGGCCTTTTGACCTTCAAGAATCTCTTAAAAGGTAGATGTCCCCAGTAGGGGACGTTGCTTTAGCTTTTACGATGAGCGGTTTAGGGCCAAGGGGTCCCCTCTACCAAATGAAACTGCTGCTCAACATGGGATGCCCGCCGGATGGATGGGCTGCCGCAGCGAGGCCAGCAGCCGGCCTGGCACCGAGGCTTGTGGCAAAGCCCAGAGAGCTGCTGCTCTTGCTCAGGGCTCCCGGCCCTTCAAGGCCTCCGTTCCCTGTGACCCTTCTCCCTGCCCTGTGACCCTGCTGAGGACTGCAGCCAGGACGCAGAGGTGATAGAACCAGCCCGTGGCGTGGGAGCGAAGGCGGCTGCAGTGGCGTCGACGGGCCTTGGAGGCGCAGCCACTGCCCTGCAGAGCCGCGGCCCACAGCGGCTCACCTCCCGTGACCCGGCGTCGTGCCCTGCTCGTGCCTCAAGAAGACGCTTTAAGAGGAGCGGGCATTTGGGTCAGCAGGTTGGGAATGGCAGCCGGCCAGGCGAGGGCACGTGAAAGGGGGCATCATCTTCCTAATCCACTCAGACTTAACTTCCTGACGAAACTCAGCCGTGGTGCTGCCGCCTCGGTCCTTCCTGGGGACAAAGCGCCCTTCATCTCCAAGGAAGGACCTTGCCTTTGGGATAAGACTACTTCAGAAAAGGTCCCTGCCCCTCGACCCCAAAACATGATGAGCTCTCTAAGAATGACAGGCCAGCCAGTGGGCACGGTGCCCCACCAGCTCCCCGGGCTGCTCGGGTGTAGTAGGTCAGATGACGCTGCACATCTGTCATAGCTTCACACCGGGACAAAAACTTCGTTAGTCATTTAGAGTGTGAAACAGACACCTTCGCTTTCCTTAAGAGTAACGTCAGATCTCCATTATTGCTTGACTAACTTTTGCCTGTTTTTAAAAAATCCTTCCTGGCTGTTATTGGGCCCTTCCACTGACATCACACGTTTCTTCCAGGGCCCCATGCCAATTCTTTTATGGTAATTGGCAAACTTTAATAGTATGTTAACAGATTGGAACTGCATAGTTCTGTGCAGATAGTATAAAAAATTACTTTTCCTTCTAGGGATGTTAAAACCATTTGTTTATCGTCTATACCCAAAGTTTCATATAGATGTCTGAAATTTTTTTAAAAAGTAACATGCAACTTTGAAATAGTTTAAATGTCTGATAATACATAAATAAGCAAATTATAACTCAGACATTAGTAGAATATAACTAATGTTTAGAAAGTGCTTTTAATATTTGAGAAATGCAGTACATTTAAACTGCTCAGAAGAATGTAGACACAAAGTAAATATGCAAAATTAGTATTGGCTGTTACTATTACAATGAATAAGTGACAAAAAGAATGTAAGATTAATCATGCTTCTTAGCCTTGATCGTAGTCCCTTTTGAGAATTTTGTAAAAGCCACAGACCTTTTTCTCAGAATATGTACACGCACACCTGCAATTTTGGGGGTTCGTGAATCCTTTTGACTCTCTCTGTCTGCTACATGATCTATGAATTCTTGTTTAAGAATCTATAATAAGCTATAGAATTTTGACTTTTTTTTTTTTTAGGTGAGGCAACCCTTGGTTGACCTCACAGGTTGCAAGGACCTTGTCACCTTACAATCCCTTATTTTTTTTTATTTCTTACGCCTACAGCACCTGGTCTTCCTAGGTGGTCTCCCATCCAAGTACTAACCAGGCCCGATCCTGCTTAGCTTCCGAGATCAGCTGGGATCGGGCTTGTTCAGGGTGGCATGGCCGTAGACTGACAGTATTTTTTTAACAGAAAAATGACCAGATTTTATCAGCAGTTTACTTCTGGTCGGTAGAATGAGGGATGACTTATTTTCCTCCCTCCTTTATATATTTTTATATTTTCCAAAATTTCTATAGTAGAATATTTACTTTTTTTTTTTTTTCAAGAAAGGAAACCATAATCTGAGACAGCAGCCCATCTTATAAAATGCAAAAGAAACAAAAACAGATGATTCCGTGAAAAACGTAGACAGTGACCAGAGTCTCCTTATCTCCCTGGGAGGGTCTGAGTGTTCATTCCTGCCGGCACCATTAGCTTTCAAGCACTGTGTGCCCAGGACCTTGCTAAGTCGTGTTCTCAGTCCTCTAACCCTCAGCAAACCAGCAGGGGTGGCGTTAGAACTAAGAGCAGCTGAGCTGTAAAGCCTGGGCGTCTTAACTCCGGACCGCTGCAGGCAGGAATCCGAGCGCGCTCCAACCCCCCGGAGTTAGCCTCTTACCTATCAAGAGAAAGACAAATGACTCACCAGTGGAGATGCTCTCTCGGTCTGCTCCAGAGTTTAGCTTTGGTGCAGCAGCGTGGTCTGCCTCTACCTCTCTGTGATGTGGTCTGTGTTTCCGTTGAATAGTCTTTTAAGAGCTCCCAGCGCTCTTAACAGACCCAGCCCATCTCGCAGATCAGAACCCACATGACCAAGCTGCATCCATGTAATTCGGGGGTCAGCGGAAGGAAACGCTGGCTCCGATCCTGCTTACCTCCTCGCAGCCTCGCTGGAGACTTAGCCTTCTGCCGGGACCTCAGAGGGTTTCTGTTGGTAAACAGAAGGAGAGCAGTAAGTAGGCCTGGCCCTGGCAGTCCACTGCAGGTGGCGTCCGTACCTTCAGGTTATTTCATACGTCTCTTTGGAACGGTTGGGTCGGGACCGGTGCAGAGTCCGCGCTGGGGCCCGGGTTCGGTGCGTGTGTGCGTGCAGCCCCGGCGTCCGTGACAGCTCCGGGTCCTCACAGCGGCGCTGTGGAGTCGGCGTCCCCCTTGTGTAGATGAGAGCGCCGAGGACCGGGGGCCGGATGACTGCCCCTTGTGCGCACAGCTGGTGACCGGCCGGCCGTTCCAGGACCCAGACCCAGGTCTCTGTCCTTGCCGGGTCGCCGGGCTGGGTGGCTTCCAGGTGATGGGACCGCCCAAGGGCGTGACGCAGCCCTGCCTCCTAAAGCCACAACACGTGGGCCCTCCAGGCGGTGCTTGCCTGCCCTGCTCCTCCCGGCCGGAATCGGAATCGGCGTTTCCTGAGGCTGCTTTCCCCTCTGCTGGGACTCGCCAGATGCCGAACATCGCGACCTCAGTGCCGTTTTAGTGGTTGGTTTCCATGAGCCAAAATGTGCTGACACTCCCGGGAGCTGACACTGGGAGGCAGGGGTTGGAGGAGTGGCTCCCCTCTATGGAAGACTCCCCCGTTTCTGCTTTCTGCTTTCCCCAAAGCGGCTACCCTCTTGCTGAGGCACCAGGCCTCTCCCACCTGATTCCACACTCGTATCAGCCTGCCCCCCGCAAGGCCGGCGCTCCGCCCCCCATGCTGGGCAGCCCCTCTGCCGTGGTCCTTCCTCAGGGCCGGGTGTCAGGCATTGGGGGCAGGGGCCAGAGGCAGCCCCAGGTCTGGAAACCAATAACAGTCCTGTTGGGATTCGGGCCCTGGCCTGGGCGTACATTTTCTGATCCTGGTCACTTGGAGACGAATAAGCAGGTTAGAGAGGATGGCTCACTTGACAAGAGCACACGTGTCCCCAGGACTCACCCAGGGTCTGATTGACGGGTCTTGTACTAGTGTTTGTGAATGTGGAGCTCCCCCAGCGGGGCTGCTGAAAGATGGGAAGACATCTGCTGGATTTCCAAGTCTTTTCTGAATGAAATAGTTTAAAACTGTCCGTTCTACCAAATGGGTACAGATGAATGCGGTGTCCCCCGAGCACGGGAACCGTGAGGCTGTGGAGCCTGGGAACCTCTAGTCTAATGAACAGGTGGCCGAGGGGGTGGGTAGAAGGAGGGTCGATGAACAAATGAACACACGAAGAGGCCAAGCCAGATGCCGGAGGGGAGATGGGCCCAAGCACCCATCCTTCTGAAAGAGACCTTTTGGGGTAAGACATCCCTTTAGAGCGAGCCAGGCTGACATTCTAGGGTCTTCAGGCTCTGAGAGAGGAGCTTTTCCCAGGGACAGGGCCGCCGTGCCATGTGGGACCAGTTCCTGAGGCAGAGTGAGAACAAACGGCCCAGCCTCGTCGTGGCCCCCCCTCGGCCGTGTCCTCCTCTCCCAGCTGTGCTCCACAGGGGAGCCCAGGCCTTGGCCTGGTGCTCTGCACAGCGCTGTGCCCGCCTGTGCGTGCTGGGCGGGGAGTGTGTCTTTGAGGGAGCAGGATCGCGTTCATCGTTAAGTGTTCCCCAGTGAAAATTTTCCCAGTGACACATCTGCAGGAACAGATTGGAGAAATGGGAGCCACTCACAATTTGCAGGCCAGAATTTTATTCCAGCTGCTTCACAAAGTGCCTTTTGTCACCTGCCAATCCGTAGCGTTCGTTGTCTTAAGAGCATTACTTTTTCTTTGCCACAACTCTAAATTTCTTAAGGGCAAGTAAGTACCCAGTCCTGTGGATTCCTCCCTCGAATACGTAAACGTTTTCTCATTAGAATTGAAGGAGGAATAAAAGGAAAAGGGCAGCCATGCATGCGGCAGGTTTGTCTTGGAAGTCAGACCGTGTTGGCCTCACTCTTCCCGAACACCTGACTTTCTTGAGCCACGACCCGAGTCGGGGTGTCAGGACCCGACTGAGGCAGAAGAGACTGACACTGCAAGGCACTGGTGGCTGAGGAGCTGTGGAGTTAAAAGGTCCTAAAACTCTGGCCTAGAAGGCAGGGCGTTGGGTGTGGTTGCTCAGTGGTGCCCCCGGGCCTTGGTTGTGAAACTGAGCCTGCACGATTTGCCTGTTTGAGTCACCGCAGTTACCAAGTAATCAGAAATCATTACCAGAAGTGTTCCTGGTGTTTTTTTTAGGCAAAAAGGACACCCATGACTAAAGAACTAGGAATTTAATAGTAAAATGAAAAGAGGCCCCTGATCCCACAGAACGGTCCACAGCACGACTCAGCCCAGCCTTCCAAACCGTGCTGTGCAGCAGAGCCTTCTGTGGATGGGCACGTTCTGTTTCAGTGCTGTCCTAACCGCGGACACTGGCCCGTGTGGCCCGTGCAGCCAAGGAGCCAAGGTTTTTTGTTGTTTTGTTTTGTTTTAATTTTGATGAATTTGAGCTTCAGCAGCCAAAAGAGGCCAGCAGTGGCTGTATCGGACAGTGCACTTGTAAACCAAAGACCTCTGCCTTTCAGACTGTCCACAGATAGAGGCTGAGCTGAGGTCTCAAAAAATTAGACCCCGTGTGATCGGGCAGAGCTCCACTCCTAACTGTAGGGCTTAGCGAGGCAGAGGAGTAGACGGAGCCCTCTGTGGAAGGCCGTCAGCGCGACACTGGAGCCATAGTGGACTTCCGACGTCTTCCCTGGCCAGTCTAAACAAGCAGAGACTCTGCTCCCCGGACAGTCTGCAGGATTGAAGTACTGTAATCAAATGGAAAAGGCGAAGGCATTTCGATTTGCGAGAAGAAAGTACTATAGATTCCAACTGCAGAGACCAAGCTGGAGGGACCCAGCCCGTGATCCCTCATCCAGGCAGGCGTGGACCCCTGGCCTGCCTTGCCGGGGACTCATTGTCCGCCTTGTCTGTGGTCACTTCTTCGCTCTTACTTGTTTTTAAAGTGGAGCCTAGGTCGTTGGGAGCAGGAGACAGGAAACCACCTTAGCCTGAGGCTTGTAATCCAGTCATCACTGAGCACAGGCTGTGTGCAGGGCAGGTCACCCGGACGCCAAGATGACCAGCCCCCGGGGTGGCGTGAGTTGACACACGTGCATGCCTCAGGACAGGTTCGGCTGGACTGGCCACGGGCTTAGGCACAGAAACTCAGCCTTTAAAGGTGACATGCCATCTGCCGTACAAGGCCACAGAGCTAGTAGGACGCTCCCGTTGCTGGAGCACGAGGAGGAGAAAGGCCACTTGTGGACAGTGAGTTTGTCTCGCATCTTTTCTAAGAAAAACACCTGGGTGTCGACAAAAGGAAATGGCTCTGGCAGGAGACAGGCTGCCCCCTTGTGGCCTCGCTTTTTCCTGTCATTATCAAACTCTCATCTTTTGACGTCTAACGCAGTTCCTTGGACATTTTCTGCAGCCCGCAGTAAGAAATATGTTTTAGTGTACGTGCGTAGACTAAAAGTCAAAACACGAGCCACGTGAAACGGTACTTGTCCTCACAACATGCAGTATGCTACTGCTTTGACAGTTTTATTCTATTTTTTTTAATGTAGCTGTAAATTGATAAATTGATTCACAATCCACTAAATGGATCATGACCCACAGTTTGAAAATCCACTGAAAAGAAAACCCTGCCCCTCATTGCCTTCGAGTCCGCGTCACCCCACCCATGGCCACTCAGCTCCCTCACGCAGCACCTCAGCCAGGACGGGCAGGGGTCTGGGGGGGCCCCGTTCTGGGCGTTATCTACCTACAGGTAACTGGGTCGACGGGATGGCCAGAGGAGGAGGAGATGCAGGAAGTGAGAGAGTAAGAGAATAGGACATATTTTAGCCCAAATGGAGGAGGATCAAGAGAACCAGCTACAGTTTTCAGAGTTTGTTTTAGTGCATGTTTTAATTTTTCTCATTTATGGTGTTTGCACTTTGGACAAGGATAAAAGCAAATGAAATAAGGTGGGTCTGAGTGGCCTTGGGCCATCTCTTTCCCCTGGACCACGCCTCCCTGGCTTGTCAAGTGGGGGAGTGGGGTTCGGACTCGATAGTCTCCTGGGCTGCTTCTCACATTGACGTTCTAGGATTCTGTTTGTCCCAGGGTGAGAGGTCAGGGGTCTGGAAGCCAGTGATTGGAAGAGCAACAGGGAGGAGGTCAGGGGTCGGGCTGGGCCCGGGAGGGAAAGGAAAGGAACAACGGGTGACAAAGCTTACCCTCGGCGGCGGCCCCTTCAAGACGCTTTCTTGCTACGCGTTCCCCGGGAAGGTGGGAGAAGGCCAGCGGCAGGGAGCTGGCGACCGGAGCCATCCCACCTCTCCGCCGGCCAGTGGGCTGCCTAAGATGCCTTCTCCAAGGCCGCTGAAAATGGGAGCCTTCTCAAGCCCGCAGAACTGGCATTCCGTGTGCTTTCATCTGCTCTCATCTACGACGTGAAGAAAAACAGGCCTCACAGGAGGAAAGAGCTTATCCAGAGTCGTCACACCCTTAGTCACAAAGCCAAGCCTGGAACCCCCCTGCACAAGTCGCTCCCATCCCCCAAGAGCTGTGCTGCCTTTCCTCCCTCTGGCCACCGTGAGCTAGCAGGAGCCCCACCGCTCAGGGCTCGGGGTGCTCGGCCCCCCGAAGGGCAGGGTGTGAAGATGGGCTGTCCCACATGTCACGAGCTGTACACAAACAGCCCCAGCTAGGCACCTGGCTGGTGCTAGTGGGCGTATGATTATCTAGGCGGCCCTGGAGGCGCCCAGGGCCAGCCCCCCCACCCCCACCACCACCTTGCAGCAGCGCCCCAAGAGCAAACTCCCACACCCAGCAGCCTCAGTACTCCAGCAGGAGACAGGAACGAGGCTGCGAAACAGGGGGCTGTGTGGCAGAGAGCAGCTGCCGGGCCTGGTGGGGAGCAGGTGTGACGTCCAGGCCGTTCGAATGAAGCCAGATCTCGAGTGTGGAGGTGTCCCCAGTGGACAGGGGCCTGTGCCAGTGCAGTGCCTGTCCCCCAGCACTGGGGGCCTTGGAAGTGGGCAGCAAATGGTCTGCGTTTGTGTCTGTGAAAACCCTGTCTGAGGTGAAGGAGGCTGCAGTCTGTCTTTGGCTGTGGACCTGCTCACCCAGCACCTGCCACTCCACGTGTGACTCAGGGTCTTCCTCTTGCAAGGATGTGTCCTTGATTCTCTTCTTGAGTGCGTCAGCATTTCCTCCGCCCTTTTCTCCTGAATTTACGCTAACAGTGTATACTCCCATGTGTGTTTCTTCGCCAGTAGCCCCAAATCTCTGTGGTTCCTGCAGCTGGCCGTGGCCGATGGTCGTGTGCCATCCAGTACGGCAGGGGAAGCTCACCTGCAGCCGCTGCTGTCCAGGGGCCCGTGCTCCAGGGGCAGGTGAGACCCAGCGGCAGAGAAGCAAGGCCCCACGTGACTAGCGCTGTGCTAGGATGGCTGCTGGGAGCAGTGTGGGATGGAGGAGCACAGAGAGTGGGAGCAGGCTGCAAATGCCTATTTTTAAGACCGTGGGGTAGAGCCACCTGTCACCTCCCCCAGACTCGTATCGGCGAGGTGCTTTTGAGGCCGTTGTACTACATGTCTCACAGGTGTTCCCGCCCCCACAGTTGAGTGACGGCCAGAACAGGCTTAGACAAGACTCACTGAATTTTGCCAACTCTGAGCCACCCCTTTCTGCATGCACATGGACAGGGCTTGGGTACCTCAGGTGGACCCCCTCCCAGGCCTCGGACGCAGGAGGTAGACTGCAACAGACTGTCCACTGCCTCTCCCTGGGGGCGGTTACGGTGCCAGCACCTCTTCCGGCGGAGGGGTGAGCATCTGTCCCCACTGCCAAGCACGCCCGCCTTCCAGCACAGTCGTGGCTGCGCTCCAGGCGGGTCTGGGGCCCGGTGCCCGCGTGGATGTGGATGTGGACGTGGACGCAGCAAGATCGCAGGGTCTGGATGCGTGTGGTCAGCTGGCTGACCTTGCATGTGCCGCCGTGTCTGCTGAGACTGCCTTCCCGTGTGACAATAAATAAAGGGCACTTCCTTTTTTCTTTTTGTGTATGAAAAGGAGAGCGATGCCCTTGGGACCCTCCCCAGAAATGTGGGGACCATTATAGCCAGCTAGACCCTGTGGCACAGGGGCTACCTCCTGGGCTCCAGCCATTCCTGTCCCTGCCCCTTTGGTTAAGGCCCCTGGAGAAGTAGCTACGGAATCTCCTCTAGCCGTCTGTACCCCAAGCAGTGGGGCCCTCCAGAACGCCTGTCACTTACCACCTTTGGGCCTGTCCTCCCCCTGCTCTCGTGTATGAAAGCTCATTACCTGCCCCTCACATCCCTCTCCCTCCTCCCCGGACGAGCCCCCTCACCTCGTGACTGACACATCCCCTCCTGACCCGCCGTGGAGGCCGAGGAGCTCCCGTGGAAAGGCTGGCTTCCCGTACTGCTCCAGGGCCCTCACGTGAAGGGCAGAGCGAAAAACACCGTGCTGGGCGGGCGGCGGAAGCCCCTCGGCCCTGGGCCACCTCGGCCCGCCCTGCTTGGCTGGGCTGCACATTCTTTCTCAGGCCTGCATCTCAGCCAAGGACAAGACTAAATGTTTACACTGCTGCTGGTCGTGCCCTTGGAGTCACGGCGACTGGAATGCCGTAGAAACAGCGAGGCTGCCTCGGCTCTAATGAGGATAAGTTCATCATCGCTCTTCTGTCCAGAAGGTATGAGATGCCACATGCTCGCCTTCCAGACTTACTCCCTGGAGGCTCCCCGAAACCGCCTCACTGATTGATAACTCCTGCCAAGAACACTGTTCTCAAAGGGAACCAATAATTAACTAAACCTTATCTTGGTCTAAAGAGATGTTTTTCTAAATCATGATCTAGAAAAACTGCGTAGAGATGTCCAGCAGTTGGCCCCGAGAAGGGAAAGATAACATTGGAAATCTAATAACTGTCGGTTTGATAAAAAGAGAAGTTTTTATCAGATAACAATCCAGTTCAGCCAGAAAATCCAATATCTGCATGACTGTGTTACACGTGTTAAATCATGGGTCTGATAAATGATAACCTTTGTGGATTAGTAAGGCCACACAATAGCCTACTATCCTTGTACACCTGCTCAAAATACAGTCCGAGGAAACCTGTTCACACCGCCCGCATATGCTTTAAATTCTCCAGTAGACCAAGATTAGGGGCATGGATTTCGTGCAGCTACCCCCGTCTCGTGGAGAGAAACGTGTTTGCGTCGTGGTTTCTGTGTCCTCACTGAGTCGAAGCTTTCCCTTGTGGGCAGACTGCTGCCTCTTCTGTGGCTAAATTCTGGGGACCCCAGCCCTTGAACTTCACAGTGACCAGAGAACTCACTTCACCGGTCAGGTGGTTCATCAGGTCAGTGCGACTTGGCGGGTTGAACGGCACCGACTGTGATGACTGGCCCTAACCCCTCAGCTGAACACACAGACGGAATTATTAATCGGCACAATGTGTAGAAACCCTTCATATACCCTGCACCACCGTTAACCGTCTTAAATCTCGGGCCTGCCCCTTTTCGGAACTCATCGGCACTCAGCCTTTGGAAGGGTCGCAGGTCGCCCGCTGTTCCTCACTCCTGCCTCTTAATCCACGCCTTTAGAAGGGAGCTAGCTTTAGTATTGTCAAAGCCACGTTGCTTCTGCTGAAAGTAACCGTGCTTCGGCAGAACAGTGTTTGCACAGCACGCTCCCGGGAGCCGAGGACCTCAAGCAGCGCCCCACGTGACCCAGAGAGTCTGGCTGTTGGAGAAGACATCCCCGAAAGGCTGTCTTCAGCCTTGTTGGAACGGTGCCTGCGAGGTTCTGCTGAGTAACCTCCGTGCTGCCAAACTCCCGGGAACAGACAGACTCCTGGATTCCGTGTCACGTCTCAGGAAAGCACCAAACCCTCAGTGGCCCCACACACCAAGCAGTGACCTGAAAATAAAGACTTCCAGGGGTCGAAGCAGATGACAGCCGTAGGAGACAGCTTTCCCAAGGTGACCCGGCCAGGCCTGCGTACAATCTCTCCCTTACTCCCTCTCACTTTTTCCTTTGCTCTCTCTTTCTTGGAAAGACAGTGCCCTTACCTGCCTTTCTCAGTCCCTTTAAAAAAAGGGGGAATCTTTTCAACTGTCACCTGAGGTTTTTATCTGTTCACAGTGTTGGAGACCCCTTGGTCTTACCTGTAACCAGTTTCTCTCTGGTCCCTGATGCCATTGTTGACTGTCCCCGCAAGCCCATGGACGTCACCTCCCGGGTCAGGCTCGGTGGGTGTTTCTGGGACCAGGTGTTCCCATACCTACCTGTGCCAGCCTCTCCCAGGGAAACCGTGCGAGCTCGGTTAAACCCTCCGCCCTTGCCAGCTGGACAGTCTTTGCTCTCCTATGCTCTTTTCCTTGTCTAAGTGTGATGTGTCTCCCTGGGAGGTCACCCAAGGGAGTTTGCATCACCCAAGGATTTGGGAACGGGTTTACACCTCTTTGCACGGTTTTTTAAAAAGACCCCATTAGGAAGGGATGGCCTGTCAAAGAATGCCATGTTAATCCCTCTAACCCACGGCTTGAAAGGGTCGATCAGGAAATTCCCACTGATAAATCTGTCAGTAACCGGACCTGAGTTGGTTTCATTTTTGTTGGCTGTGGGACAGCATTTCCCATGGGCATTGAGTGCTTTCGGTAGCTGGCCACGTGGAGGTCAGTGTTTATTGGGACATTTGCCTGTTCCTGTTAACATCTGTAAAAACTCAGAGGCCCCCGTGGGTCCCCTCCGTTAGGCCTCGGTAGCCATCTTAACCGCGAACTTCCAGGGGACACACGTGACTCCTGGTTTTCTCCAGAGCGTCAGAGGAAGTGCCCGTGAACGCGTGATCAGACACCTCTTCCCGACTCTGGGAAAACTGGCCGGACCCACAGCCAAAGTGATAGCATCTCAGCAGCGATCACTTGATTCTGACTCAAGTAATTTAGACAGTCACATGGCCCTTGACGTGCCTCCTTGCTGAACGAGGGGGCGTTGGTGTGGTAGCAGGCACCACCTGTTGCCCGCGGACGAATACCTCGAGAGAGAGAGAGAGGGGCAGGGATTCAGTTAGTCAAGATCGGGGCCGCGCACACTGGTTATGACACATTCCTCTTGACACTCCGTGGTCTTTTCACCCATTTAGCTGGCTGCCTTCAGGTTCAGGCTCCTGGTTTAGAACCATCATACAAACCGGACTTGTCATCATACTTTTTTTAAAAAAACTGCTTTACGTAATGATGTTTAAGTTCTAGCTCTACCTGTTGCCTGTCAAACCTTTGTAGAAACAGCATATCAGATAGGGTGGTGACCAGCGCTTCGAGACTTATCTCCGACGCTCGTGACTCTGACAGTTGGGACTTGCCTGAGAGTGCTCCCGCCTCCCCTTGTGCGGCTCAAATGCGAGGCCCCGGTCACTGCGCTTTCCCTCGGATGTGGGACACGACAGCCTGGAAAGCCGCTTCCTGGCATCGAGGGACGAACACCACCAAATGCAGGAAAACCCGACTCTTGATCCGTGATGCTTCCGAGGAACGATCCTGCTCAAAAGGGAGAAATGGGAAAATAAATAAAGGAAACGTCATTTTAAATGGAGGCGGGGTGGCCCTCATTGCAGCTTATGTGACCAGCAGGAAGAAGGAAGATGAGAATGAACTTGGGAAGGGAGGACATTTTTCCTATAGGAATTTCATCTGCTTTTAAAAGAGGAGGGACGATCGCTCCCTGCTCCAGCGACGGCAGCCTGTGAGATGTGAGAAATCACCGTAACCTTGAACTCTGTTCTTCTCCAGCGAACTTTTGTTCAGAGCAGCCCTCCAGTTTCCTCTTAAACCCTGGTAAAAATGGACCTTGCTGTTGTCTCTTCGGACCTGCCTCTGGTTCACCATAGCTTCCTTGTCTCAAATTGTAATTCTCTGCTATTCGTGAGTGAGCTCATTTTGCTGGTTACAAAATAACTGGCTGTTTTATCTTTGAGGTCATTTTGCTGGTTACAAAATAACTGGCTGTTTTATCTTTGAGGTCGTACCAGCGAGGCCCCAGCTGTGTGTTGTGTCCTCGGATGGAGGGTGTGTGTGAGGCGAGGCCCGTGCCCGCCTCGGGCGTCCTGTGCAGTGGCTAAGCAGCGTGGGCCTGGGCTGGCTGACTGGAGCACAGTCAGGGGTAGGCGGGGTGGGAGGGAGGGGTTAGGGCAGGACTGAGTTCACACAAGGTCATGCAGGGCTTGGGAGCCAGGCTGGTGAGAGACGGGGGTGCATGTGGGGGCAGTTTGGGGCTTATTGACCTCATCACCCCAGAGATATTTGGGGGAGAGCTCCACAGGGCTGCTGAGAAGGGGGTTCTGGCCACATTTCGGGAAGAATCCCTCCGGGTGGGAGAGCATTTTCATTGGTACCTTCCCATAAGGGAGAATCATTTTTCTTTTCTGGACCTAGTTTTCTCTTTGGCAGAATTGGGGAGCAGAGCTGGTTGGGTTTGAGGGCCCCGAGATCAGTAAGCCATTGGCCAAGCTGGGCGTGGGGCCCGGTGGGATGAGCACTGAGCTGGCATCAGCGTGTCTCATTCTGGCCCTGCCTCTCAGGAGCTGCTTGGGCCTGTGCGTTCCCATCAGTGAAGGGCGGGGGGCTTCAGTCTACCAGTGTGTTCCAAGGATCAGCGTTTCAGTAGCGGTTAAAACTGTCCCCTGGTCCAGCGAATCCACAAATGCTGGAGTTTAAAGCTGAATAGATGTCTTTGCCGCGGGGCCTCTCAGAGCCTGGAGTTTACTGCTTAAGTACGCTGTGACTTTCTAGAAGAGTGTGTGGTGTTCCCTCCCCTGGCCCCGGCGTCCCTCGGGGCGCTCTTTGGGGACTGCAGTGTCCCTGTGCTGCCAGGCGGCTCTCATGCAATTCTCTGCACGGCCGGCCGCGGGCGGTGAGGCAGACGGGAGGCGTAGCTTCGAGCTGCCCCCGCTTTGCCCGTCACTGTCCCACGGCCTCCCTCTTGGCTCACACCCGTTCCTGTTCCGTCTGCCCCGGGGGCCTGTTCCCCAGAGATGGGCCAGAGTGGGTGCCTGGTTGTGGACGGGTGCTGAGAAGGCGGGGTCCGTGGTGCTGCCACTTGCCCTGTGGCTGCGGCTCTGCCGGTGTGGATGGGTCAGGGTGTCTGTTTGCCTTACGGCCCCCCTCCCCTACCCCCTGGGAAGACAGCAGGGAAATGGCTGCAGCCCTGTCTTCTCCTCCCTGTCCCTTGGCCCTCTGTGCACGGCCTCCCAGGCCTCTGTCCTACTCCCTCTGGGATTGAAGGGTCCCCATGTGTCCCGAGGTTAGCCACGTGACTCCAGGACTGAGCCTTGGGATATAGGACCTTATATGCTGGTGGCTAAATGGCTTGTGTTCTCCTTCGTGACCTTTCAGGGACACCACGTCAAACTCGCTAACCCCCGAGGACACCGAAGACATGCCCCTGGGCCAGGATGCCGAGATCTGCCTGCTGAAGTCAGGAGAGCTGATGTGAGTGCCAGGGCCCTGGGCGGGGCTTGCGGGCCTGCCCAGCGCCAGCGCCGATGCCAGCAAGCACCCCGGAGCCTCCGACTTGGCCCTGGGGGTGGCTTTCAGTTGGTGCTTTTTATTCATTCTCTTAGGTATAACTTACGTGTAGTAAAATTCCCCCTTTGTAGTGTACAATGCTTGGACTTCAGCAGATAACACAGTAGAATCACCAGTCACGCTGCTGGGCCTCGCGCCCAGCTCAGCCTGCAGCTTCTGTGATCTCAGGGACCTCAGAGCCCAACCAGCTCTGCTCCCCAGTCCTGCCACAAGAGAAACCAGTGTCCGGAAAAGAAAAGTGATTCCCCGCCCCCCCCATGTGACGACTCTTGATGAAGATGCAGACCAGTTCCAGCCCCCCAAAAGTTCCCCACCTCTCTTCACAGCCATCCCTGTTCACCCCATGCCCTATATTCCTTTTTGAAGATAATTTTGTTTCGTTTTCTTACCATGAAAAAAAAATACATTTTCTTGTAGAAAATTAGGAAAGTAGAAATGAGCAAGTCGCATTGGTATGTAGCCTTCCAGTCTTTTTATACACGTACACTTGATTTTTTTTTTTAAACGTAAACATCTTATTTTGCAGTCTTTCTAAACTTAATGTTGCATGAGTGTTTTTCCATAGCATCCTTTTTCTCCAGTGTTGTATCCAGTGGCTGCATAACTGCATGACAGTCACTGAGTAGATCCAGTCACTCGTCACAGATATTTCTTCAGCACCTCCGACGTGCCAGGTCCTGTTCTGAGTCCTTAGAGTACATCAGTGAACAAAACAGAAAAACATCCCTGTGCTCGCGTTCAGTTTATGGTCCAGCAGGGGCTGACAAACGATGAACATGAGTAAATAAGTAAATCATGCAGTATTTTAAAAGGTGGCTTTGGAAAAGCAGCAGGGTAGGATAAGGGGAGGGGAGTTTGCAGTTTTACACAGTGACACTAAGAAGGTAAGACTCGAAGGAGTTTCCATGCAGGTATATGAGGGGGAACAGTCTGTGCAAAGGCCCTGGGGCAGGTGCCTGGCATGTGCCAGGGCCAGGACCAGGGCGGCTGAAGCAGAGAGAGCGAGGGAGACCTAGTCAGGGAGGGACAAGTGTCCACGTCACATCAGACCTTGCTGGCCACTGTGAGGACTTTGGTTTTCAATCTGAGGGAAATGGGAGCCCCGAAATGAGATTTGGAACAGAAGAGTGACTTAGTCTAATTTACATCTGAAAAAAGGATCACTTGGGTTGCCCTGTGGAGAATGACCATGGAGGGACAAGGGCAAAAGTAGGGACACCAGTAGGGATACCAGTAGCATTTAGACTTATGATGTGAGCCCTGTAGACCAGGGTCCCCAACCTCTGGGTCGTGGACTGGTACCAGTCAATGGCCTGTTAGGAACCGAGTCACACAGCAGGAGGTGATCGGCAGGCAAGCAAACGAAGCTTCATCTGTGTGTGCGGCCGCTCCCCAGCGCCAGCATCACCGCCTCAGCTCCGCCTCAGATCATCAGGCATTAGATGCTCATAGGAGCACCGGTCCCTGGTGCCAAAAAGTCTGGGGACCGCTGCTGTAGACAAGAGGCTTCTTTTATTTAAGACTATATTTGAGCGGAGATGGCAGTCCCTTGATTTGCTTTTATTAGCATTTCCTTTGGGGAGACAGTATTGTCCTTTCCCTGACCAGGTGGTGTCTAGAAAGGTTAATAAGACTCAAGGCGCAAGTCTATCAATGATGCAAGGGGAGGACTCTGGAACATAAGGTGACCCAGCGTGGCGGGGCTTTCTGCCACAGTAAGTGACGCACATGTGGCTGTGCAGTGACTTTTTGTGTTACGGCAAAAGACCTCTTTCCCTCAGTGAACCCCTCTACCTACTCTCTGATTCTTGAAAACTGTAAATATTGGACAAAGCCTTTATTTTACCGTATTAGAAATGAAGCTCAACACATAGAGAAATGTTACATGGAGTTAAATCCTCAGGAAGGTGAGAGACTTAGAGCTGTTTTTTAGAAAATGGGTTTTTTAATCATCAGTCAGCCTTCTCACTAACATGGCTCTGGGGTATTTCCGTCCATCCCCACCGTGTGGGGGCGGACAGAATGCTCGGCACCCCCGTTTAGGCAGGTTACCCTAACCTCTCTGAGCTTTAGTTTCCACCATGGTGTTAGAGGGGACAGTCACGTGTTTTCTCCATGAAAGACCAGCGAGCAGAGGGCCTGGCACACAGCGGCCAGCACAGTCCCATGTCACAGTTACGGGGACGACACTGGCCCGAGGCCACACCCGTTCTGAGAGGGAGCCCCGAGCAAGGTGCTGCCTCTGGGGTGGCAGGTGCAGGAGGGGGCGCCACTCGGGGTGGCAGGTGCGGGAGGGGGCACCACTCGGGGTGGCAGGTGCGGGAGGGGGCACCACTCGGTCTCCGGGGCAGCACGAGGGAGGCTTCTCGTTCGTGTCAGGTTCACGCTCGTGTCACGCTCACACCAGTCGGGAGGCAGGCGGGGCCGTCCCCGTTTGCAGACGAAGACAGGGTCAGCCTGCGCAGATAGGTGGGGCGGGTGCCGGAACCCAGGCCCCTCTGGCTCCACACCCACTTCCTCACATCACACTGGGGTCCTGCAGGGGGACTCACCAAACCCTTCAGACTTCTAGAAAAGGCTCTTTATCCACCTAGTGAGGGTTAAAGCCTGGGGCGCAGTCCCAAGAAGCCTTTCTCCCCACGGCCATCATAGCAGCCCTGAAGGAAAGTCTGGGGTGTCGCATTTAAGTCAGGGCGTTCACGTGGACTCTGCAGTTTCTCTGGTGGGTGTTTCTGCTGCCGCTGGTTAGATAAAGGGCAGACGGCACTGGAAAGAGGACTGGGGACAACTGAGCAACAGGACAGGGAGCGCTGCGGAGAGCTTATGCCTCTGCACTCACTTCCTGTCCCCGAGGGCCCTGTGGGCACCACGGCAGCTCCGCCCGGGCAAGGATTGTCATCTGTATTTTTCACCCACGTCCCCAGTGCCTAGGACTGTGCCAGGCACATAGTAAGTGCTCGGGGAACGTCTGGCCTGGGCCACGTGTCCAGTTTTCTCCCATGATTAAGCATGTTGGTCAAGGTCACCCAGGGCTCATCCTCCCAAGGGCCCCCCGGGTCTCTGGCCACCCCTGAGCCCCAGGCGACCTGACCAGCAGACCCCGACACCGGGCCCACTTTGATCAGATCCCTCTCGGCGTTTGTTCTGCAGGATAAAACTGCCCCTCACAGTAGACGAGATTGCCAGCTTCGGGGAAGGCAACAGGGAGCTGTTCGTGCGGTCTAGTACCTACAGCCTCATCCCCATCACCGTGGCCGAGGCGGGCCTCACCATCAGCTGGGTCTTCTCCTCCGACCCCAAGAGCATCTCCTTCAGCGTGGTCTTCCGCGAGGCGGAGGACACACCTCTGGATCAGTGCAAGGTGAGGCCGGCTCCCACCAGTGGGCCCTCGCTCACACATCAGGACGCCCAGGCAGGCCTTCCCTGGAGTGTTCTGGGCCCTTTCTCTGAGAGAAACCAGGGTGGGAGCGCCTTCTGGGACGCGTTGTGCAGAGCAGGCCGGGCTTGTCCAGCTCGGGGAAGGAAAGGCCTGGACGCTCAGGAGAGCTGTCTTCAGATGTCTGAAGGTCACTCCTTAGTCAGACAGCTCCATCCTGACCTTGGAGTAGATCAGGAGGTGAAAGTTATAGGAATACAGGAGTGTGACTCGGTTTTAAGGATAATTTTTTGACAGAGCCTTGTGGAGTGAGAGTGGGTCACCGTGGGAGCGGGGGTAACTGAGGTCTCTGCCTCTGGTTATTCGGGTGTTCAGAATCTCACCTTGAAACATCAGTGGAGACACAGCCATTGTCACTTGGGTGGTTGGGCTTAAAATCTTGGTGGCAGATATAAGTTCATAAATTAAGACATTCTAAGCTTGGAACGTCGACGTGGCCCAGACCACGGTTCTCAGCCTGGACCCAGGCTGCAGAGTACGAGCCCCTGGAATCAGAGTCCGGGGGGTGGGACTCAGGCAGCCCTGGCGGTGCCAGTGAGCAGCCAGGGTCAAGACCCACTGAGCCAGATGGAGGGGAGGAAGTCGGAGTGGAGAAGGCGGGGCGCAGTCCAGAGCTCAGGAAGGTGAACGGGATCTGTGGTGGCTGATCGAGTGTGGGGCGAGGAAGTGGGGGAGGGTGGGAGCCCTGTGCCTGCTTCTGCAGAGGGACGGAGAGGGAGGGAGGGAGAGCTGGTTCGGGATGGTGAGGGCAGCCAGACGTGCCGGAGGGAGCTCAGGGCTGTTGATACAGTCACCAAAGTCTCCATTTTCAAGGAATGACAAGAACCACAATAGTAAACAGCGGTTTGGAGTCATGTTGAGCAACACTTCTGTGATGTCTGTGATAATGTGCATCTGTTCCTCGCGCATGTGGCCCCCAGGGTGGGCCCCCTGGGTGGGCCCCCTGGGCTCAGTGCAGGCCGGGAGGGCCTGGGGCCGAAGGAGTGCCCGCTGCTACGTGGCGGCGTCCACGTAGAGGAGCGGCTGTCCACGTGGCTTGCTCTCCGGCCGGCCCTGCCCGGTCGGGACCTGCTCACCGTGGGAAGTGCTTTGTCATTTCTGTCCTCCTCAGATTCACTCCTGACGTGTCCTTCCAGGCCCCCTGAGCTGGCCTCATGCTCGGAGTCTCGTGTTCATTTTTGTTTGCACACCGCTCTGTCTTCTCCTGCTTTCGGGGGCTGACAGCCATGTCACCTCCCCAGCTTGGAGCCCTCCCTTCCTGAGAGGCTGTGACCTTCCAGCCGGGAGGTCTCGGGCGTGCGGTCTGGGAGTGGACTAGGGCTCACCGGCTGACTGCAGGGGGAGGGGCCTCATCTGGGCAGGTCTCCGTCCCCGTTTGCACAGTGGCACTGACAGAGCCTCACTTCCAAGAACTTACACCAGCACCTGTGCTCCTCACCCTCACGTTCCTGCTCCCAAGGCCCACCAAGCACCCAGCACTGCGTCTGCCCAGGTTAGACCCTGGCGGGTGCTTGTGGAAGGGAGGGAGGGAGGTGACTAAGTCAGGTGTCCAGGCCTTTGCTGCCCCCATGTGGCTGAGCCATGGGCCTCCCCGCTGGCTCAGTCACTCCCCTGCCAAACCCTCATGCGTGCGGTTCCTACCGCGAGAGCTCAGGGACCCGGGGCAGCGGTCCTCCTCTCTGGCTTCCAGGTGGCCTTCCGGGGGTTGTACTCCCTGTGTCTTTCCCACAGTGGACGCCAGGGGGCAGAAGTTGCCCGTCTACAGAGCGAGCGAGCTGGGCGCTCAGATGTGCCTCTGCCTTCACCAGGCAGCTGTGAGTGGCAGTTGTTATTTCTGCCTGAGGTCCCCCAAAAAGACATCAGCCTGGCGAAGCCGTTTCCAGGCACACGTCCCCAGCATCTGTCCTGGGGGCTCCCCATGTGATCCCCTGACCGGCCCGGGCCTTAGGAGAAACAACAGGATGCCGTGCCAGTTACAGCTCTGAAGTTTCACGGTCGTGGAGGTGCAGACACAAGGGACCGTGCTGCGTGATGCGTGCTCGTGATCTGCTCACAACCACTCACTGAGCTGCTGCCGCATACTCAGTCCCGTAGGGATAGAGAGCAGGGACGATGTGATCTGCTCTCGCCAAGCCCCGGTGTAATCAGGGAGAGATCCTAGTAAACAGCTGTGATGCCAGGTGGCGTCCTGATCGGGGTGGGCGGGCTCTGTGGGGGTGTCTAAGGAGGGCACCTAACCCAACCTGGGGACCCGCGATCAGGGCAGGAGACCCCTGGGCCAAACCAGGAGAAGCCTGTGGGGGCACGGGCTAGAGAAGGATCTAGCCAGGAGCAGCACAGCGGAAGGCCAGCCCCATCTCTAGTGGCAGCTGTTAGATGCTCCCCGCCCTGAGCCACCCTCTCTCCAGAGCGACTTCATCAGGGTCATGGCTTGACACCAAGGTTAGAGATGGTGAATTTGGGGAAGGCACTTGATGAAAGAAACAGTACATCAAAGACCTGCGGCCACCCATGTGCAGCCAGTGGCCTGATGGCTGGGGACAGTCTGAGAACAGGACACTACCCTGCCCTGCCTCCAGCCCAAGAAGCTCGATGGCCTGCCAGGGGCCACAGAGGGAGCCAGGGAAGGAACCAGGACTCAATGCCAGGATCTTTGATTTTTTATTTTTTAAGTAGTTTTTTTGAGATATAATCCACATACCATATAAATCACCTCTTTAAAACGTACAGTTCATTAAGGTTTTTTTAATTGTGCAGCTGTCACCACTATCTACCTTCAGATCACTTTCGTCATCCCAAAAAAACCTCTGGACCCAGTAGCAGTCAACAACCCAGCCTCCACCCCAGCGACCTCCAGCCTGCTTTCTGTCTGTGGACTCACCTGTGCTAGACATTTCATGTTGGTGGCGTCACCCAACATGCGGACTTTGTGACCGGCTTTTTCCATCTAACCTAGAACCCCTGCTTTGTACCAGAGCCCCGAGCCACTGTAGCCCCCAGGGAGGTCAGCAGAGCAGACTTGGGACTGTTTTGCAGGCACATCGCATAAGGAAGGGCATGGCCACTCCTGCCCCAGAGGCTGATGGGAGATGTCCCCAGAGCTCACACAGTGGAGACCTGTGTCTCAGAGGCCACTGGCCACGTGAGCTTTGACACCAGAGCCTTTGGTAATCTCCCCTAGACGTGTGTGTGTGTGTGTGTGTGTGTGTGTGTGTGTAAAAGAAGCAATGAGAAAATTTTACAGATTTTGACCATGATAAAACACGCACACGCACACGCACACACACACACCAGCTGGAATGAACAAAAGGTCTACAGAATGGGATGTTTCAAGAAACGAAGAGTAGGATTTCAAACCTTGCCTCTTCAGAGGCCCTGCCTTAACGGGCCCTTGGTTGTAGCTTTGTAATCAGGCCGTGACCGTGAGGGTGGGGGCCGTGGGGTGCACATAGCAGCCTTCCCCCACCCCCCCCCGGCAGCTCCTTCCTGTACGTGTGCCCTCTACAGTGTCCTAGGCCAGGCTCGGAGGTTTTAGTGATGGACCCGCCCGCTCTGCCTCCCAGGATTCCCAGTCCCCAGGGAAATTAGAATACTGCAGACTGGACCCTTAATGGGACTTAATGAGATAAGGTGCAGAAGTGGCTGTCACAGCCCACGCATAGTGGGTCCTCGTGTGTCTCTGTCCCCTCCAGACCGTCTCAGGGCCCATCCTGCTCCCAGCGCCGCCACCTTCAGCCGGAGCAAGTGTGCCGTGTGGACTTCTTTCATATCTCTCACCCGTGTGCGATTTCGTTTCCAAGCATGTTAGGATTTTCCAGAGATCTGCTGTCTATTTCTGATTTTGCTCCATTGTTAGAACACACGCCGTGTGTAACTTGAGTGCTTCTAAGCGTGAGTGGTTTTAGGAGCCTCGGGCACGGCCTGCCTGCCGGGCGCTCCCAGTGCACTTGGGAAGCTGCGTTCTGCGCTGGGTCGGAGCACTGTTCAGGGCTTCTGTTTCCTCGAGTTCCTGTCTGCTTATTCCCTCCGTTATCGAGGGAGACTGAAATAGCCAGCCGTAATCGTGAACTTACTCTACTTCTCCTTGTGATTCTTCCACTTTGTGTTTCGTGTGTTTTGAAGCTCCATTAATCAGGAGCATAAATGTATGAGATTGTTATTTCCTCTTGATCAATTGACATCTTCATCATTACGAAATTATCCCTGATCATGTTCTTTGATAGAAAATCTACGTTGATATTCATACAGTCAGTCCAGCGTCCTTTTGACTGGTGCAAGCATGGGGGGTATTTTAACATCCTTATCCTGTAACCTTATACTGTATCTTAATATTTAAATTAACATTTTTTGTGGGTGCGATGGGGTTGGGTCTTGCTTTTCTCCAACCTGATAATCTCTGCCTTTAAATTGGGATGCTGAGCCTGCACATTTAGTGGGGTTGTTGATAAGGTTATGTCTGAGTATGTCATCTTCGTCTTTGTTTTCGATTAGTCCCATCTGGTGCTGGCTCCCTTTTCCTGTCCAAGCAGTAAGCTAGGACGGTGTGAGGCTCACCTCGTTCTCTCTGGGATCAGCTGTCCTTCGTTGCCTGATATCCGGTGTCTTAAAAACCATTGTTTTGTGTAAATCCGGGGCCAACAGGGGACAGCCAGACAAATGGATTTCACCTGCGATAAGCCCCGGCTTCTCTGGATGGCGGGGCGCTCTGGCACTGGCCGTGGTCAGAGGTGGCCGGGGGCCACTCCTTTGGGGTGCTGACCGGTTCATGACTCTGGATGAGACTCGTACCTACAGCCTGGCCTCCCTCCCCGCAATAAAAGGTGTGCCCAGACAACTCGGGGGCCTTCCAGCCTCACTGATGCCTTCTCTCCTCTTCTCTCCCTCCCAGGTCCTCATTCCCACGACCCGATGCAATTCCCACAGGGAGAACATCCAGGGCCAGCTCAAGGCCCGCACGCCAGGCATCTACATGCTCATCTTCGACAACACCTTTTCCAGGTAGGGGCCTCCTCGTGCGTCAGCGGCCAGGTCAGCCACCTGCCGCCTGCCACCTGGTCTCGAGAACAGAGATGGACATTAAAGAGCTTATTCAATTATCGTTGAATTTATCGGTAGATAGTTCTTTGCTTTTAGACCCGTGTTCCAGCATCATAACGCTCAGGCTAAGGCAGAGTCGTAGCACGTGCTGGGGGTCCTCGGCCCTCTGCTCTCAGTGACGCACTTGAGCCCTGCAGCATCCTCATGCAGTAGGGACCGTCTTTCTCCTCCTGTCACCGCTGAGGCACTGAGGACCAGCGGGATAAACAGGTGGCACTCCCAAGTCACACAGCTAGTGCTGGAGCTGGATTCGAGCCTGGGTGGCCTAGCTCCAGACTCTAGGCTCGACTGGCGAGCTCTTCTGCCTGTCTCTGATGCAGTTCTCACTGCTCAGCCCAGAGAGGGGCTGATGGGGGGTAGTAGGTGGAGGATGGGTGGGTGAATAGGTGGGTGAATGAGACAGAAATGACAGAAGGAAGGCTAGAGCTGGAGCTAAACGTGATGAGGACTGTAGGGCGAAGCCCCTGGGCCATCTCGTCGCGGGCTTGGGGACGCCATGCGCCGTGTCTGGGGAGCACTGAGGAGCACCATATCAGCACCAGGTCCAGGCCCAGGAGTGTGGGGCTTGCGGGCAGAGAGAGGAGGCCGGCAGGGTGACCAAGCACGGAAGTCGGGGAGAGGACCCTCTCTCACTCCCATCGTAGGGCACCCACCCTGAGACAGGGGAGCTTAAGGGTGCTGGCTGCTGGCCCTCCGACGTCTTCTGGCTTGAGCATAAGCCTGTAAATGGGGCTGTCTCTTCTACGAGACCCTCTTGGTTAGCACCTAGCCACGTCCTCCCTGAGCGTGGCCCCAAACGAACGGCCACATCCCCCCAGGCGGCAGCCTTCCCGGTTCACTCGGCTTTTAGCAGAATAACGTACCACTCTAGGGGAAGGCCTGCCATCCGCTCACCACGTCCAGGCCTTGAACTTTGAGGGCTGTGGCCAAGGGCATCCACTAAAGAAGAGGTTAGGAGGACGAGCTCCCCACCGCGCCCTTCTGCCCCTCCCCCCCACAACCCTGAACGTGAACTCTCCTTGAGTCAGCAGGACTCATGGCCACAGGCCCAGCGTGTCCAGGAAGCTGCCTTCTGAGACGCCTCGGCCCCTGAGTGGGTGGGGGTCAGCTGGGCACAGGCGCTGCCCTTCGCTCTGTGGGCCCTGGTTGAACCCCAGTTCCCTCTGCAGCAGCAATGAGCATTGTCACTGCCTCCCTGAGCCCCACTGCGGGTTGACTGGCCGAGGAGAGATGCTGAGGGTAGGGCGTGGTCCCAGGCCGGCTCCCAATTATCACTGGAGGTGGCCATGGTGCTGTGACAAACTCTAGCTGTAGGCCCCTGAGGCCATCTCGGGCCTGTCGAGCCTTCCAAAGGTGGGTGCAAAACAGTGCGAGGTGCCCGCTCAGGAGGACATCTGTGCTCGCCACCTGTGTCCTCTCACTGCCTGCTCCGCCCACTCGCCCCATGCAGGACCGACCGCCCGGGCGCCCAAGGCCCCGGGGCTTTGCAGAGCAGCAGGGAAAGGGCGGGGGGTTCACAGCGTCAGACGAACAGCCATTCCTGCACCCGAGCCCCAGAAAGCGCCACGGTGATGTCCCAAGCGCCCGATTCTCTGCAGGGAGCGGACGCTACTGGACAGACTGGAAATGGGGGTCAGGGCCTGGGGGCATCCACATCCCCCGCGAGGAGCCCAGGCCTCTGAGAGGAGCTGTCCCCGCCAGGCCCTCCTGGCCAGCTGGTATCCCCCTACCCCCACCACCAGGCCACCGTGGAGGGCCCCCCCACCAGCAGCCGCCACTGCCCTCCACCCGCCTGCTCTCAGGGTGACACCCCCCTTTCCCATTTCTGTTTCCTCAGGTTCGTCTCCAAGAAAGTGTTCTATCACTTGACGGTTGACCGGCCTGTGATCTACGACGGGAGTGACTTCCCGTAGCCCCGAGCACCGAGTGTTAGAAGCTTCACTTTATCCACAGGAAACACTACCCCCCACCCCACCTCCTACCCACGTCACATCAAACACTAAAAAAAAACAAAAGCAAAAAAAAAGGCCGCCACTCCGAAGCGGATTGACTATGAAACTGGGCGACAGGCCCTCAGCTGCTCCGGAGTGCTGTCACCCCGCACGGTGCACCGAGGGCCAGCAGTGTTCCCGTCGGCCAGGACCCGGCTGCTCTCACACCCACAGCGGTGCCCGCCAAAGGCTGAAACGCCCACGAGCCCACCGGCCTCTCCTGCGGGCACAGTTGGTTCCAAGCCTCCTGTGGGGCGTTTCCCAGGCCAGCGGTGGCAGCAGCCTCTGCCCAGCCCGGGCCTGGGCATCCTGAGTGACCGCGAGCAGGATGCCCCGGCCAGACCTCGGGTCGTCCCAGGGAAAGGAGGCCTCAGGGCCAGCGTGAGAGTCAGGGCGCCCCGGGCCCTCCCAGCCTCTTCTGAGCCAGCCTCTTCCCGTTGTTCCTGTCCCTTCCTGCCCCGGTCTGGGGCTGCTCCAGGCTCAGCCATGTCAGAGGGGCCTCTGGGTACACGTTCCCCTGGCCCTCCTCTCTGGGTGAGTCTCTGTCCTCAGCCAGGCCCTCAGCCAGGTCTCTCCACTGCTCAGACGTCCCCCTAAGAATCAGCACGGAGCACCCTCAAGGAGGCAGGACCCCACCCCCCGTGCTGAGGGTCCGGGGGGCTGAAGCCAGACACTGGCTCACGGCCCCCTGGCCTTGGGGCGCCACTGCTCAGCGGGTGGCCTGTCTTCGTTCACGCGAGAGCTGCTACCTCACCTGCAGACTCGCTGACTCGTGGTCAGAATGAGGGTGAGAACCACTTGTAAAAATTGGGGACTTTTCAGCAACAATCTTTGGTACCTCAAGTGTAAACAGGCGCCATTCACGAGCCTGCTCTCCATTCACCCTTTGGTCCCCTCCCCACCTGCCAGGCCCCCCAGCACCCCGTGGCCCGCTGCGTGCTGCTCCACCCACGCCCGATGCCATCTCCCCTGGGGCAGGTGGGGCCTGTTTCTGGACAAGGGATGCTCTTGTTCTCCGTGTCCCCCCTTTCCCCACCACAGAGCTCACCTTCGATGGCCCCTTTGTCCTTTGCTCACGGAGGCCATCTGCATATAGCCAGGGTCCTGGGCCCTCCACAGGTGAGCGTGTGACGACGTGGCCCGCTTTGGCCGGCCGCGAGGGAGAGCACCGGGCAGGGGTCTGCGGGTCTGGATGTTTGGCTTGGGCGGTCCTGCAGCCAGCCTGGTGACCCAGTCAGGTCCCACCACCTCAGGGCTTCATGTTGTCATCGCAGGCCTGTTCTGGCAGCTGGAGAGCTGGACAATGGCTCAGGGACCCCAGGCTAAGTCCAACACGGCCCCTACCCACCACCGTGTCCCAGCAGAGGACTCTCGAGGGGCAGGCAGAGGTGACATCTGCAGTAGACTCACCTAGTAGACTCAGCTTTTGTGTAACCAGAGAGGCTTGGGTACTTCCAGGCACAGGGATTGGTGAACAGAACCTTCCAGAGAGAAGCTAGATCAAGTGCTCTCTCCTTAGAATGGCAGCCTCTGATAGACCCCGTCAGGCTGAGGCCCTGGCGGTGCTCAGTACCAGAACCGAAAACAGCCAGCCCCCAGAGACTCCCTAGCCCCTGCTTGTCCCCACAGGCATGCCACACAGCCTGAGGGTGGTTCCAGAGCAGATTATCCCGTCTTTGAATCCACCCACCCTCTAGGAAAGAATAATCAGACGTAGCTGCTTCACCACAGGAAAGAAACTTAACAAGAGAACCCAGAGTGGCCAGGAATCTTGTTTTGCATGCTTAGCTTTCCCAGGATGCTGTGGGGGCCAGCCCGACTGACGGCCTGCTGGTGGCCTCCCCGCCATCTGCAGCTGGAGCCGTCATCTAGCGAGTAGCTGATAACGTTTCCTGCAAAAGGCCTGGGACAGTCCGTCAAAGACCTGTTCTGAACCTCTGTCACTTGGGCCAACAGGGGACCTAGGGCAGCTTTAAAAGCCACTTGACTCCTCTACCCAGAGCCACTGCAGGAGAGCAGGGGACACTGGTGTGCGCCCCTTGCGTGTCGACTGCAGTCGTGCAAGCAGGCCTTGGCCACACTCAGGCTTGCCCCACGCCCGCAGCCCTGCCCTGCCCCTGGCGTGTTCAGTTTTTGCCCTGGATGGACTCCTGCCCTTTGTGACTTTGCTGTGTGAGCTCGAGTTTGCGGTGCACTCTGCAGCTAGAGAACACCTCGGCCTGCTTTAGTGTGGCTCGCATGAATAGCTTGATTGTTTTAAAGAGGCTCCCAGCTTTGCCGAGATTGGGAGGTTGGGGTACTTTAAAAAAAAATGCAAATGACAATGAGGAACAGCTGTAAAGGCAGTCGCCAGGCCAGCAGATAGAATCCCGGTAGAAACAAGAAGGAAACACTCTTGGGGTCCCAGATCACTATTTAAAAAGCAAAAATCCAAAAAAAAAAAGCCTAGCAGCGCCTTGGCCCAGCTCTCTGGATAACAGCCACTCAGTCCTGATGCCACTGCCGTGTTCACCCCAGCTTCGGAAGCCAGCAGTCAGCCTCACTGAAAAGGCGGTCTCTGCCAGGCCTGTTTGTCCCCAACAAGGAATGGTGTTTATAAGGTAGTGTGGCCAGAACCCACCAGACTCCAGAAACAGGCAAAGATCTTCTCAAGCAGGAATCTGGAACCAGAAAAACCCACAGGGTTTAGAGAGTACGATTGAAATGCCCTGTGATATAACTCAAAAGTCAGGGGGGTGGTCCTTCTGAACTTTTTGTTCACCCCCTTACCCCCCAATGAAGTGATGAAGCCATTCCAGATCACATGACAGGAAGTCCCTGCTTGGGGATGAGATCTTAGAGTCTGTGTCTTGTGACTTCTGCTTGGATGTCCACCGAGAGGATTTTAGAGGAGTTTCACTTGTCAAAGTCCACGCTGGTAATGGCACGTGAGGCCATTTGTGGTCCTTGGAGCCAGGAGACTGTTGAGTCAGCCATTCATTTGTGTTGACAAAACACCAAAAAGCTACTTTTTAGTAAAACCTTGGGTGAGTTTTTCTCCTTTTATCGTGATTCTTCCAAGGAAACAGGAAAAGAGAGAACAATTGCCTTTTTTTTTTTCTTAAGTCCTTATTTGAAATAATGAAGGTGTTTCTGATACAAAGGCTTCGGCAGAACCCTGTGCTGGCCTTATCCAGAGACGCTGCTGCCCCCGGTGGCTTCTGATCGGAACTGCACTTTAATTGACTCATCCTCAGTTCTCGCGGCCTTATGGGATAGTGGATCTGGGACCCCATTTCATTCTTATCTGCCAAAGAATTACCCAGAAGCACACCAGATGCCAACGCCCCGCCTGCCCGGTGGGGGTGAGAAACTCTGTATCCCAAAACGTATTTCTCTGTGGCATCTGCTGCACCATTCGAAAATGTTTTATTTTTAACCTCAGGATTTAAATAAACACTATGACATTGAGAGAGGTGTCATCTTTCATTCCCTTGGGATGCAAGGCAGGTGATGAGGTCCTCCAGACCAGGTTCCAAGCCGAGCCACCCTCCTGGGAGATGGAGTTTGTGTCGAGGCTTTTCGGAAGGGCTGGACCTGGGGACATCCCATCTGCTCCGAGGCCGCTGTTCAGACCTGCCTGAGCCAAGACCCCTGCAGCCCGCTGCCAGATGAGTATGGGGTGGGGCAGAAGGTCATGGGTAGCTCAACCCCAATGGGTCCATCTGCGGCACGAAGCGGGTTGAGACTGCCCGGCCGAGGCAGCTGGTGGAGGGAAGAGGCCTCACTCCCACCGCACCTTACACGTTCCTGCCGGGTCGGTGCTGGGTGGCATGTCCCCATCACTCCTGGACCAGTCAGGTTGAGCTCATGCCGGGGACTCACACCCCACCTCTGGGGGTGGGCAGGGCTCCCTCCCCTGAATGCCCTGGGCCTGACATCCCCTCCCAGGCCCTCTCTGCACCCTGCTTCCTCCAGCCCTCCCTGCCCTGGCCATCTGCGGCCAGCCTCTCCTTTAACCGGGTACTCAGGAATGAGTTACGCTTCTGCGTCCACGTTCTCCCTCACATGCACGGACCGGGCCTCGTCCGTCCTCTTCTCCCTCCTCTTCCCGCCTCTACGGCATCAGCCCCACCAGACAAAGGTAACCCACAGTTACTGAGCCCCTAGGGACACTGGTCAGTCCCAATGCCCCAGGCACCTATATGCCATCGACAGTTCCCCTGGCCAACTTGACGAGGGGCAGAAGCTCCTGGGACTCCCATGGCAGAGAAGGACCAACGACAAGCCTAGGATGAGGTTTGGGGAGGTGAGCTAAGCGACTCCTCGATCCTCCCCCTCTGAACCCCTCCTTTATTAATGATGTCCTCAGACCAGTGAGGACTGTCCAGTGAGCGGCTTGAAGTAACGAAAGGCTAATTCATCCAAGTGCCTGAAACAGCACAGCAGAAGAATTTCTCTGTCAACAGGGCAGTCCCTGCACAGGCTCGGTGGCCTCCTGGCCTGGGGCGGGAACGGGAACCTACTGAGACATAGATGTGCCAGCTGCACTGGGGCTGGGACTCGGGGGCCCTCCGCGTCAGGACCCCCATCACTCCCCGCCCACGCGCTAACGTTGGGCGCCCCAGGTGACCAGTCCGCTTCCTATTTTCCAAGCCCCAGACCCGGGGTCCTGGCCCGACTTGGTGCTGCAGGCCACTCCCCCACCCCACACCTCCGGCACATGAAGGGACCGTGCTCCTTCCGGCCATGCGGGCCCCGTGGTGCTGGAGGATGCAGTCCCCCAGGTGACTCAGAGGGATACTCAACAGGGTCACCCCTTTCGGTTTGAAGATGCGTGGGAAAAATCTGGTGAGGGCAGCTCACCGCCCACACGTATCTGAAAAGCAAATAGATGGTGAAAACTCGCCTGAGATGAGAAAACGGACTTTTTTTGAGGGAGCATTAAAAACGGGGGGGGGGGGCGTGAGGCAGAGAGCATAGCTGTTACGAAAGCCCTTCAAAGTGGGTTAGGGGGTGAAATAAAGGTCAGCCTTTTGCTTTTCCCACACCCCGCGGTTCTGAAGAAAGACCGTACAGCTGAGCAGTTGTGTGATGGCCGACCTCTGGCCTTTGATGTGCGTCCCCTCCCTCCCCCATCCCCGAGCTCTGTGGGACGGAGACTGGTGTGGTTTCCTCACACCACCGTCTGGCGGGAGGGACTGCAGGGACTGAGGTTGGCTCAGAGTTTGCAGCCCCGTCTGCAGCCTGGGACGAATGAAGTCATCTTAGCTAAAAAGGGAGCCGAACGAGACAGGCCTCACCAGACCTGAGATGCGTGGGTGTCCCTATCAAAGAGAAAGCCTCACGTCCTGATCAGGTTTCGCCAGGGGCCTGTGGCCTCATGGATTTGCCAAAGAGAAAGTGGTCTCAGGAGAGCCTCCCCAGCTCTCTGCTCCCCAGGAGTGCCTGGCTGAGCAGGAAAGAGAAGGCCAGCACTCCTGCAGGGCCCAAGACCACGTCTGCCAGGCCAGTGGGGCAGGCGCTGTCTTCTCCTGGTTAGAAAGGAATGCAGGTGGGGGAGGGCGTGAGGACGGGAGAGCAAAGAAGGGGTGAGAAAGGCAGGTGAGCAGGAAGGCCCTTTCCAGAGGTCGGAGGCTGGGTGAGCAGAGGTCTCCTTTCTCCCTGGACGAAGGGAGCAGTGCAGAAAGGGCCGTGTTGATGTGCAGGCACCTGCACCGTCTACCGAACACACCACAGGCAGAGAAGATGATCCAGCTTGTCCCTCCGACTCTGAAGCTGGCGGAAGGCCTGGGATGCTCTCACAGAAGGGGACAGGGAGTGGCAGCACCATCGGTCCTCCCCAGAGGCCTTCACCCAGGGTCCACGTGTGGAACCAGAAGTCTTTGTAAAAGGCAGCCCTTCTCCACCAGCAGGGAATGGTTGGGTGTTCTCAGAAAGGGGACCCCCACGTTCATGCCCCGAGATGACCCCGCAGAAGAAGGGTAGGGAGCTGGTGTCCACCTCGGATCAGGCAGAGCCTCCTTGGTCACCCAGGGTTCAGACACCAGGCTATCGGGAAGAGCCCAAGACTGACCCAGGCCTCGGTCCTGATCCAGAGTCAAGCTGTTTATCGGTTTCAGTAAATAGAAAGCAAGTTCCAAAGAGTTTCTTAGGAGAAAGTTCTTATTTTGGTTACAGGTGGCCTATTAAAATGCAGATTTGTGGACAGCACTGAGTCAACTCTGACTGATCAGATCTGGTCCATTCCTTCTGCCCACTGATTCTGGCAGAGGGCGTCTGCGGACCACACGGTGACAGTTCTCGACGATCGCTGCCAGGCTACCACTTTGGTTAGAACTTGAGGCAAGGGGTAGATGAGCTAACGGACCTTTCTCCTGATTTAACTCTACCAGCGACCCTTACATCAGGGAACTTGACCTTCTCCCTCAATCCACTGGCCCAGCCGCTGGGAAGCAGTGATGGAAATTTCATTCTCAGGGAGGAAGTCATTTCGAAACGAACCCCCTAGTGTGAAACTATTCCACAGCTAAAAACTTTTCACAACCACAGTTTTTAAAATGACACGTATTTGTGTTCAAGGAAATAAAAATGGAAAAAATAGCTTCTTTCCCAAATCCAAAGTAGTTCCATTCATGTCCAATTTAAGAGGAAGAAATATGAGCTTGGTACCAATGGATATAAGCTGGTCCATACACAGAATTCAGGTCAGTGAACTTGGATGGGTGGGGAGTTGCATCTTTCTGGAAACTTCTAACCAAAATTTAGGTCTTCTTTCAGTTACGGATACAGACAACTTGCCCCACTCACATGGATTAGCAAGACCTGCGATTTCATCACCAGTGGAAATGACAGATCTTTTCATATTACCTGACATCTGTCGCAGACTTAAAATATCATTTATGTTCATCTCCACTAGGAAATGGAAGTTGCGATTAGACCTGCTGGTAGATTTTATTTAATGCATTAATAAAGAGGCATGTGTGTTACTAGTTGTTCATTAATTTGTTTTAATATTTAGAGAATTATATTTCAATCTAATCGAGTTCCTCTTTAACCCTATATTTTTTATTCATTTTAAAATATTCTGAGAAGGGGCTATCGGTTTTATCAGATTGCCAAGGGGGTGCGTGAAGCAAAAAAAAAAAAACAAAAAACAAAAAAAAAAACAAAAACGTTGGGAGTGACAAGAGAAAGATCAAGCTCATTGCAGCTCTGTTTACTAATTCAATAGGCTCTTGACATACGTCATCCAGCTGTCGCAGATGAGGAAACCAAGACTCAGGAATACTGAGTCTGAATCATTTAGAGAAAATGTTAGTCCTGCTGCCTCATGCTGACTTGGCTGTGGGCGTGGTTTTCTCTAAACCGGTTTTATTTCACTGGAACATAGATTATCCAGTGATTTAAAAAACTCTTCCATAAAGCAGGATCTACAATGGCAGCCCTTGACCTTCAACCCCTTACAATGTATCCATCTGCATTCAAAAGGCTGTGTCAGTTATTCATTGTCACAATAATGCTGCATAACAAACAACTCCAAAACCAGTGACTTAATCCGCTCAGCATGTATTGAGCCCATGGATTGGCAGGTGAACTAGGGGGGTTCTTCTGGACTTTCTCCTGCTGGGCTCACTGCTGTGTCTGTCCCTGGTCAGCTTCGTGTCATCTAGGCGGTCCGATGATCTTGGCTGTGCTGTCTCACACGTCTGAGGGGCGGCTGGCTGCCTGTTGGCTGATCCTGGCTGCTGGGCTCACTCCTGTGTCTGTGGTCACTGGGTTGGTCATATGCAGCTGGCTGGTCCAGAATGGCCTTGGCTAGATGACTGAGCTCTCTGCTCCCCATGGTCACCCATCCCCTGGAAGGATGGCCCAGGATTGTTCAGATGGCCATTGGGTGGGTTTTCAAGAGAGCGAACGGAAACGCACGAGCCTCCTGAGGCCTCGTCTCGACCGTATTCTCTAACCCGAAGCAAGTCACAAGGCCAGCCCCCACTCCGGGCGTGAGACAGGGGACTCCCGTTAATGGGGGAAACTGCATGGTCACTTTGTAAAGGTCATGGGGACAGCCAGGGATGGAGAATCGGGACGATTTTACAATTGTTCTACAAAAGTCAGATGCTCTCCCCTCCTTGCACTCCCCCCCCCAATCCTCATCCTCCTCCTCCAGGCAATCACTTCTCCTCCAGACTCACACATCCATGGACTCCAAGACACACACAAGACTCTTCATGGGCACATCGTCTTCGATAGCAAAAACCAGGCAGGACGTGGCAAAGGCGGAGGACGAAGGAAGAAGTCTGTGAGTGCCCAGCAGAAGGCTGTGCAGTGGTCACACTGCGTTTCTGGGCAGAGATGCTGGAAGGTTAACGGGGTGGCAGGCGTGGCACCCTTCTCTATGTGCACCTTTCTGTACTGTAGCATTAGTCTCATTGCACGGCAGTTTAACGTTTAAATTTTGAACTCATTTCCACAAAGAGCACATGCACATCAGTTTATGGCTATCTCAATTTCCCATAAACAGCCAGATGCCCAGTTCTTATAAGCACGAGTCATACGTGGTTAGCCTGTCCCTACGTTCACCAGAGAGGTCAACCGCTCAACAGGAAGCATGAGAGCACGTGGCCAAGGCAGGGGGCGCCCAGGGCAAGCCACAGTCTGGTCACGGCTCCCACTTCCCTGCCCAGGGGCCGCCCGCCCTCCCCACCCAGGGTCTAGCCTGGATTCCGTGGCATGACCTGACCACAGAAACGAAAGTGCTTGAACCCCAGCTGGAGAGAAAGGGTGAAACAGAGCCCCCAGGAGCTCAGATTACAGTCTCAGAAAGACGTGAAGTCGATTGCTGGCGCCACTACCTACGAGCTATGGCTTGGGGCAGGGGACCGAGCCACTCTCTGCCTCCGTTTCTCCCTCTGTTAATTGGGAGACATAACAATGGAACCAAATATTTGAGGTTGGGGGTGTCGATCCATTTAGCACACGTTTATTAAATGTCTGTCATGTGTGAGGCATATGAGGACCACCACGTTCAATGGGGGGTGGGGAGCCAGGGGGAGGGCAGGGAAGGCCTGAAGGAGAAGGTGGTGTTTGAGCAAAGACCTAAGGAGCTGGGGAGGAAGCACGTGGCTGGAGGAGATCCAGACGGGGCGCTGCCTGGAGAATCGCAGCGAGAGCTGCCTGTCACCTTGTCTAGCCCCTTCTGGGCAAGGGTGAGGTAAGAGAGATGGAGAGCCACCACCCGAGGTTTTCCAAGCTTGGGTGCAGTGTCCTTGGACCCGCACACACACACGCGCACACACACACACACACACACACACACACACACACCTGCATGTGTTTGGGGAGGAGCCCAGGAGAGGGCTCAGTGGGAACCCTCTAATGTGGCGAGGATGGTGACACTGTCCCGTGCTGGTGCACCTTCGTGATCCACTTTCGAGGAGGGGTTGGCGGGGCCTCAGCTGTCACATGCCATCGCTTCGCTTCCAAGCAGTGGCATCGGAAGGAGTGCTGGCTGTGCCCGCCCATCTTTGCATTCCCTGGTACTCGGCCTGGTGCTCGGCAAATTGTTGGTGGACCCTCCACAGCGACGGCTGGTTCGTCCCACCATGCCGGGCGAGGCAGGATGGCATCGTGGGCGAAAGCCAAGGCTCGAGGGCCAAACACACCCCGGTCTATGTCTTTGCCTTTCCAGTTACTGACTGCAGGACCTTGGGTGAGTTACTTACCACCCCCCGAGGCTCAGTTCCTTCATCTGTAAAATGGGGTTAATCACAGCATCCGCCTGGCGCGGAGTGAGTGAGCAGGCCAGGGAGGGTGGCTGCGGGGTCCTAAGGCAGACTGAGGCCACCGCACACCGCAGGCCCCGGCCTGCAGCCGCTGCTCAGGGAGAGCTCCGATGGTCACGTTAAGGTCAGACAGGGCCTGTGCCCCTGGCCCCCCTGGGATGAGTTCTGTCACCGATGCTCATCCCGCTACGTAGCTCCTGGAAGCCCCGTGCTCTTTCCCCGTCGGGCTCTTGGAATCGGCAGCCCTGGCGAAAAGACAGTTGCAGGCTGACTCTCTCTTAGAAGCAGGTGCTGAGCTGGGGTTTAGGGCGCAGGCTGTTCATTAGGAATAAACGCCCATGAAGGGAAGGGGGAGGAAGCAGGATTGGGCAGCGGGGGACACTGAACTGCGCTGGAAGCCCCACCACCCCCGGCCAGCCTGGCAGGAAGCTCTGTCTGGAGCAGACGCTGCCCCTCGGCGAGCCCCCGTCCACCAGCTGGCATGCTCCATCCTTGTCAGGCACTGGGTGCAGGTGGCCTCAGGGGACACGACTCCGGCCAAGCCGGCTTTCTGCAGCAGAGGCAGACCCTGAAGGGACCGGCAGCCGGAGGTGTGGGCTCCCAGCATTCCCTGCAGGTTATTTCGTGAAGGGAGAGCTGTTGGTGCATCTCCAAGTGACCACGGACGGTTTTTACTCAGCCTGTGGAACCGAAACCGAGGGTAACGAATAAGCACGTCAGGAGGGGAGAGGGACTCATGCGGACGGAGAGAGACGTCTGCATGTCTTTCATGGGTTTTTACACCATAAAAATCAAAGCAAGACATCGCAAGGGAAAGTGATGGGGCTCCTGACATCTTTTCTCCCACCGACGTGCGTTGGCCAGAGTCGTATTTACCTCTGAACTCCCACCGCAGTGCGACATCACTGAAGTGTCACTGAAGTAGCTCGAGGCTGGGAGTAGAGTCAGCCAGCACAATGGCGGCTCACGCCTCCTCTCCCCGCCCTCCCCCATCCTCATCTCCCCCGGGCCCCCCACGACGACGGAGCAGCGCCAGAAACGCAGGATCCAGAGGTCATAGAACGGAAAAGCCAGACCCAGCTGGTTTTTTCCCACCCGGCTGCACGAGGTCACTTCGGTTTGGCACATGCTTGTCGCTCATCCTTCCAAGTTCCTGGCGCGACATCTGGGTCTTCTGCTGGAAACAGGGGCCATGCAGATGGCTCTATCCATAGACTGGCCTCGGAGAGGTCACCCTTGTTATCACCGGGGCCCAAGTTCACGTGCTGGCCCCAGGACAGTGCTGATTTGCTGCCAACCGCCCCCACACAGGATGGGTTAGCGAGGCTTCTGTATCATCCCCTTGCTTTCTGTTGCTGCCCATTTTCTGCTGACACATAGTTCAGAAGTGGGCAAGAGAAGGAGAGTGTGGCAGAGTCCAGTGCTTTTGTGTCACCTTCAGCAGGGACAGCCTGGGACTTGAAACCACGGTTTCAAGCACTCTGGGAAAAGCAGGGCCTCCCCGTGACAAAGCTGGGGGTTCACGGTGCTGCCCCCCAATCGTTCTCGCTGCGAAGTCCATCAAGCTAATTTGGAAAACCCCGGGAAGTAAGCTTGACCAGAGGAGAGAGAAACACTGGTCAGTCAAGACGGTTTCAAGGTATTTTGGAGATGATTTTATTTCCTTATCCAAACCTCTTACCCTTCACACGATTACTATGGCTATTCGATCCGTAATTACATAGTTAAAAATACAGAGACAGCGTGAAGAAGAAAGTAGCCAGTAATTGATATTTTAAATATACATGAAACATGAAAAAGCACTTTTCGAATAAGAAATGTTTTCCAATGGGATGCATTTGCCAAAGAGGTAAAAGAAAGACACAAAGCAAAAAAAAAAAAAAAAAAAGGGACTGCATTTTTTTTTTCCAGCCTAATCTCTAAATTGAAAGCTTTTAAACATGTTGGTCCTGCAAACAGTAAGAAAGGAGAAGCTTGGAGGCAAGCATCCTTCCAGTAGCCTCAAAAACGAGAAAGGCCAATAGAAGCAACTCATTTTGCAGAGAGAAAAGTGGACCATCAAAAAGCCGCCCAGCAGAGCGAGCCCACACAGAGTCAGGGCGGGCTCCGCCAACCCAGCTTCTTTGTCTCCCTGCTCAGGCTTCAGAGGGCCACCTCCACGGCACCAGTGGTCAGGCTGAACCCTCACCCCGATCAACCCTGCGGCCAGGTGTGGGATCCCGGAACCTCCAGCAAGACACAGGAGGGAGCTGGAAGCCAACAGAATCTGGGACGGTCAGTAGCCCGGGGATTCACTGGCCAGCCCTGCAGAGTTTCAAAAATGGGAATGAGGACCCACCCTGGCCCAGAACAGATCAAGGAGACCTGAGGGGAATTAGATCCGTGGTTGTTTAGAAAGAGTCTAGATCCGGAAACTAGAAGACCTGGTCTACGGCCATGCCACCCTGAACGTGCCCGATCCCGTCTAATCTCTGAAGCTAAACAGGGTTGGGCCTGGTTAGTACTTGGATGGGAGACCAGGTGCTATAGGCTACAAAATTTTTTTTAAAAAAAAAGAAAAGTAAAAGAATCTATAAGACCTGGCACAGGTATCTGCCCCAAAACCAGGGCAGAAATTCCCCAAAGGTGGGTGTTTTCATGCGACCTTGCGACCTGGCGCTGTTGTGGATTATGGCGATGGCCAGGGCCTCTGCGTTTCCTTTTGGAAGGGAACTGAAACCACAGGGCACCGAGGAACTCAGACGCCTCCTCCGGAGGTCAGCTGCGTCCGTGCTGGGGCCGGTGGCCCTGCGGTGGTCCTCCACGCTGTTCATCAGTCCTTTGGAAACTCCAGGCATCGCAGCCAGGAGCCGGTCAGTCAACGGTCTCCTGGGATGTCCAGTCAAATTCGAAAACTCCGGCTTGGCAAATTCTGACTCGAAACAATAATGTTCAAATGCATCCCTTTCTGAGTAGTCCCTTCTCCTTCTCACTTCCTTTTATTTGGGTTTCCCTGCGGTTGCATCGGTCTCTGCATTTCTTGTCACTTCCAGAGGGACCGCCCACCTCGGGGGGAGGAGCTCTCAGAGGGAGAGCGCTCCCGAGGTGGTGTCCAGCAGCATAGATGACAGCTTCAGGCTACCCTCCCTCCTCGTGAAGGACACCCACTGAGCCTGGCTGATGCAACCCAAGTTCCTCAGGGTTTTCACCAGGTCCCGGCGGAATCTCTCCCCGACAAAAACGTAGAGAACGGGGTTCAGGCAGCTGTGGAAAAAGGCAATGGTTTGAGTGACCTGGAAACAGATGTCAATGTTGGTGGACACGGCACAGTCCGAGATGAACAGGGTGTAGGCGTCGATGGTCTGCACCAGCAGGATGCAGTTGTAGGGAAACTGGGATAAGACGAAGACGGTGAGGACGGTGATGGTCACCCTTAGGGCCTTGTGCTTGGGCGACTTCTTGGCCTGGATCAGGGTGTGGATGATGATGGTGTAGCAGCCAGCCATGACCACGAAGGGAAGGAAGAATCCCAGAACCACCTTCAGGGTCAGGACGGTCGACTTCAGCCTGGTGCTCTCGTCTTGAGGGTACACCATGGTGCAGACGGTGACGTTGGACTCGCTCCTGACTTGGCTGTAGAGGACCTCGGGGATGCAGAGCGTGGCCGCCGCCACCCAGACCGCACAGCACACCATTTTGCTGTACAGGAGCCGCTTCTGCCTCCAGGTCTGCGCTTTCGTGGCCTGAGCGATGGCGATGTACCTGTCCACGCTGATGCACATGATGAGCAGCACGCAGCTGTAGAAGTTCATCTTGTACGTGCTGTTGACCACTTTGCACATGAAGGTCTGGAACCGCCACTGGTCGGCGGCGGCGACGGCCCAGAAGGGGAGGGTGACGAGAAACAGGAGGTCCGCGACGGCCAGGTTCAGAAGGAACGTGTCCGTCATGGTCTTCACGCGCGTGCAGTACCAGTAGACGAGGACGACCAGGCTGTTGCCCAGGGTGCCCACGACGAACACGAGCCAGTACAGCGGGGGCAGGAAGTAGCTCGC